>APFE031323598.1:0-10828 GCA_000404065.3 Pinus taeda | reverse complement strand
TATTATTAGAAATTCCATAAACCCAAAAACTTTATGTAACCACTTCACCCATCTTTGAAATTTTATTAGCATGAAGAAAATCAAACTATTGGAAAAGTTACAACAACAAAAGCATGTGCTTTTTTAAATGAAAAAAGATATAAGTGGTTCAATTTTACTTACATCTTTTCTCGATAGAATGTACTATTCATTGATAGGAGGATAATCACTATGAGTACAACACTCTGTTGCAACAATATACTCAGCTTCGACTGTGGATGATGATATGAATGACTGTTTTTTTACTGAGCCAGGATACTAAACAGTCTCCCAGGAAGAACGCATTTCCACTAGTACTTTTCCGATCATCTGTACTTCCAGCACAATCAACATCGGTGTATGCAGTTATAGTCAGTGTTGAGCTCTTTGGGTACCAAAGACTGAAATCAAAAGTTCCTTTCAGGTATCTGAGAATTCTTTTTACAACTAATAAGTGGGATTGTTTAGGAGCAGATTGAAATCTTCGCACCATTCCTATTGCCTGCATTATGTATGGTCTTGTAGCTGTTAAGTATAGAAGGGCTCCAATCATTAACCTATAATGAGTTGCATCTACTAGAGGGGAGTCATCATCTTTGCTCAGTTTGCAGTTTGTGGTCATAGGTGTGCTCATGGGTGCACAGTCCTCCATTCCATATTTTTTGAGAATGTCTTTTAGATATTTGGTTTGAGATATACACAATCCTGCTCTGGTTTGAGATACTTGAAGTCCAAGGAAGTGGGACAACTCTCCTATAATTGACATCTCAAACTCTTTTGACATGCTTTGAGAAAATTCATGGCTCATTTCATCATTATTACTAGCAAAAATTAAATCATCGACATAAACAAGAGCAACTAGTAACTTACCTTCATCTGTCTTTATGTATATGCTACTTCCAACCACTCCATTTTTGAAGCCTTGTTGTTGTAGGTAGTGATCCAAGCTTGCATACCGGGCTCTAAGAGCTTGTTTCAACCCATATAAAGCCTTTTTCAACTTACAAACTAAGTCCTTTCCTGCTGTTAGAGCAAAACCTTTTGGCTGCTCCATGTAGACTTCCTCCTTGAGTTCCCCATTTAGAAATGCTGATTTCACATCCATTTGATAGATTTTGAATCCTTTTGAGCAAGCAAATGCCAAGAACATCCTGATAGCTTCCATACGGGCCTAGTGCAAATGTCTCTTCAAAGTCAATTCCTTCAATTTGTGAATAGCCTTTGTAGACAAGTCTTGCCTTGCTTTTGATAACCTGTCCTTCGTCATTCATTTTATTTTTGAACACCCATTTGGTTCCCATTATGTTTTTGTCCTTTGGACGAGGTACCAGCTCCCATGTCTTATTCTTCTCAATTTGGGACATTTCTTCTTCCATGGCTTTTACCCAATGAGAATCCTTACTTTCTTTTGCAAATGTTTCTGGTTCTTTCATAAATATAAGGGCAATGAATTTTCTCTTGGGTGTGATTGTTATCCTTCTTCGGGTCTGCACACCTTCATTTCTATTGCCAATGATCTGCTCTTCTGGATGATGTCTTTGGACACACTTTATCTTTGAAGGGGTATTAGGTGGTTCTCTTTACTCTTCTTCTTCTTCTTCTTTCTCATCTATTTCTTCTTCTTTAGGTTCTTTTTCTTCAATGAGAAAGTCATCTTCATGTTCTTCAATTTCGTTTTCTAGAAGATCTTCATCAACCTTTACATCAATGTTTTCTACTATTTTATTTAGTCGTTAATTGTAGCACTTGTATGCCTTGCTCTATGTAGAGTATCTAAGAAATATCCCTTTGTCAAACTGAGAATCAAACTTTCCGGGTGAGCCATCATTTATTTTTATGAAGCACTTGCTTCGAAATATCTTGAAGTACTTCACCGAAGCAGGTCTTCGTTTCCATAGCTCATAAGGAGTTTTTTCACAATTTGGTAGCATTGACCCAAAACCAAAGTAATGGATGGTGTGATAGACTATAGGTATGATAACCATCAAGCAGATAACCCAACCTAAATAGTCTAAATGAATTGGAAGCATTGACCCAAAACCAAAGTAATGGATGGTGTGATAGACCATAGGTATGATAACCATCAAGCAGATAACCCAACCCAAATAGTCACGAAGATGAAGTGAAAGTGTCATGTTCAAGAGCTACCTTCTACCATAAAGTGGTTTACCCCTTTTTCCCATTTTCCCTAATCATTGTTAACTAGTACCTCTTTATTTTTAATCAAGCTTGAGGAGGTTAACATATGCTTGTTGTATAATTCCACCCTTTGGGTGGATCCATCGCTACGTAATGTTTTAACGAGTCTAGCAAAGGTGAAACTCGGTCTTGTCTAGATGGACAAGTTTGTCGCTATTTGATGTTTTAACAAGTTTAACGAAAAAGATAACTCGGTCCTTTTCATGTTTAGAGAGTTTGAAAAGGGACAAAAGGAAAACTCCACAAATTATTTTTCATTGATTTGTCTCTCAAGCCCGAAAAATCATAAAACAATATGAGAGAGAACCTATTGACCATGTTTGGTCAACGTATTCCTTTTTCATAGTTAATCTATGTCAGCCTGAAAAGGGTTAAACTTATACTGAGTAGATGTCATTTCCAATCCGTTAACGAGTTGAAAAGGACAAGCGATTGACAATATTTTCATATTTCGAGAGTCTGAAAAGAGCTAAAAGAAGACTCCACTTTGAGGAACGAGTGGTGTCTAGGACAGCAACTGGTTTTGATGATGTTGGAACTTCTCAAAACATGTTGATTTATGTGAAGAGGCTGGCTAATAAAACCACTCATTTCAACTGTTCCTAAAAAAAGGGTAAAACAACCAAGTGAAAGCATATGATTGGCGAAAGGGATGGTGGCGACGGGATGAAAACAACCAAGGCTCATCTGATAGAAAAGGCTAATAGAATGGAAATCACGAGGGTTATAATGGAGATGGTTTTAGTTTTACACAAGCTTGAACCATAGGGAACTATGCTTGGATTCAGTTTCATGTTTACACAAGCTTGAAATGAAGAACTATGCTTGAGATTGGTTTACATGCCCCTAGCATGATGAAATGCAGAGTCTCTTGTAACCAGATGGAAGTTGTTGCGGTGAAGTAGGAGAGTTATCCAACACCTTTCTGGCTTCATCCAGATAGGGACATAGGTGAATGGGTGATTCCCTTCACATAACCTACAGGAAAATTAAACTTTACCACTAGGTGCATGCCCCCCAAGCTTCATTACATTCACCTAAGTAGATTAGTCACGACTATGAGGTAGATGGAATTAAGGTTCACTTATGAGATCAAGTGAAAGACTCAACTGGCATTTTACGAGATCTAATCAAAGACTCAACTTGGAACTTTTCTCCAGGGGACCTTGTTCATTTTTTAATGAGCTTAACACAAGAAAATGACTCTACTCAGGACCTGTTTCATTTTTTGACGAGGTTTATGCAGTAAAAGAACTATCCTCATATCCTTGGTTTCATTTTTTAACGAGGTTGACAAAAGACAAGGAACTATCCTCATATTCTTGGTTTCATTTTTTAATGAGGTTGACACAAGAAAAGGAGCTATCCTCATATTCCTTGTTTCATTTTTTAACGAGGTTGACACAAGACAAGGAACTTTCTTCATGCCCTTTGTTTCATTTTTTAACAAGGTTGACACAAGACCATGAACTATCCTCATATTCCTTGATCACAACCCATGATAGGAGGTCATCACTTCCAAGAGGTTCTCATCTAATGGGAGAACAATGCTCTCGAAAGGATTCGTATCAAGGAAACCGAGATCTGGTTCCAATGCCCTCAATACATAATGTACAACATCACTGAATTGATCACCATTTGATGTAGGCATGGAACAGGTTGCCACATAATTAACCCATGGAAAGGATGATAAAATTGGTACAAAAGGACCATTTAGGCAAGATGGTTGACTGGAAGCCATATTTGGACCAAGAAATGAAAGCTAGTCAACGGTGACAATTTTGCCTTCATGCGGGAGACAAATCACTCGAAAGAGTGTTGAAACAATAGCTCCCATGTCATAAACATAGTCGCGCCCAAGAAGTAAATTGTAATCTAAAGGACCTGGGACTACCATCACTTTTAGATAAATGATTTTTCCTCCCAAATTAATAGGCAATTGAGGAAGGATCCCTAAAGGTTGACTGGTTCCTCTGTTAAAAGCCAACAGATTCTGGGTAATAGGCACAAGTGGCGGAAAATCAAGTGCTTGCCAAGCAGTAGAGGAAAGGATACTCATAGATGCACCTTCATCTATAATAGTGCTAGATAAAATCATATTATAAACCTGTACTATGATCTGGAAAGGCACATAAGAAGGAAGACGACATCCTGCCAGTCAATTCCAATCGAAGGAAGTGACTAGACTACTTCGAGGGGGTACCATAGAAATGGGAGAATTAACCCCTTAAGTTACGAGAACGGGAGGATGTTCCTCCTATCTCTAGGGAACATGAGGGTTTCCTCCAAGCTCATTGGAATCTGAAGAAACAAAAAGAACCCGAGTGGTATCATACTCACTGTCTACAGAAAAGGTACGATTAACTGAAGGTGAAATCAGGTCAACTATTTCCTTGACCTATTGATTTGGGTAAGGCATAGACTCATAAGGTTCACTTTCAGAGAAAGTGGGTTTGTCCAACGGTTGATTTTGGTCAGTCAATTCATCAACTAGTGAAGGATTAAGGGAGTCTCTTGTAACCAGATGGAAGTCGCTGCGGAGAAGCAGGATGGTTATCCAACACTTTTTGGCTTCATCCAGATAGATACAAAGGTGAATGGGGTGATTCCCTTCACATAACCTATAGGGACACTTAACTTTACCCTTCTTTCCATGAACTTTACTCCCACTAGTTGATGGTGTGTATCTAGCATGATCTCTAGAAGTTGATGACACAGGATGATGTGAACGAGAAGACCATTCTTCTAAGATCTGAGGAATATCAGGACAATTTCGAAGAATATGGTCTCCTGTACAAAGTTTGCATGGATATCGAACTTTGTGAGGCTTATCGGACGGTTTCTCATCAGAAGTTACATTCAAAGCAATGGTTTGTTAGTTTCCCCCCTTCTTCTTCTTCTTCTTCTCTTTTTTCTTCTTCTTGGCCACCTGGTTACTAGTACCAATACTTTCACTAGGCAAAGAGGGAGAAGTGGAGGAAGAAACAAGCGAGGAAGAAGGCAAAGGGTCAACCTTAGGATCAACTGGAGGTTGATTTTGTCCAGTTGGAGTTGTACTCGATTGCGGAGAGATCACAATATTTTGAGCCAAGGAGGCTGAAAACAACCATACTGGTAAGCCAATGGTAAATCCCAGTAGGTATAATGTAGCCATATAAGGAGCACCAATATTTTGGAAAGGAGTAAAAGGACTAGGATTCCCATAAAAAGGAATTCCTTGATCGATTGACTCTGGATTTGTCGCCATATGTTTCAACTTATGATCAACTAAGGAGTGAGTGTGGAGGATGTTATCTGCGGTCAATTAATTTTATTTTAATCAAAGTAACATAACAAAACAAAAGAGGGATAATCTAGGAAAAAGGTTTACCAAGCAATTGTGAACTGTAGAATACCTCCCGGTGAATTGAGAAGTACGGGCAGACAATCTCATCAAATGATGTGTTCGGTGTATCACCATATACAAGGCAGTTGACTTAGTTACCTAAGGATGGATAGAAACCTAGTGTTGTCCTCCCATATATACTTAAAGGTATGTGAAGACCCAATCCGTATAAGTGTTGTCCAATGTAAAACCACACAGTGATAGCATTCCCATATACTTTACGTACTATAACACCGCCCTATAGACCCAAAGGTACGCGGACGAGCTACGATATACTCACGTACGTGGAATGTGGTATCACACTCAGGATGTATTATAGACAAGTTAGCGGCAACTGCTTTGTTTTACGATGCCGGAACGCATCTCTAGCCTAGAACCACTAAATGTTTTTTGTTAGGTGACAATGCTCCATTAGGTAAATTCAAATAAATTTTAAGTTGATCTTCTTCAGAATTTGCCTTTCAAGGTTCACCACGTGATGTATATTTTCAATTCCTAAAATGCAACTAATATGATAATCATTCTTTTCATTCAATTGAACAATGAAAACCTTAGCTAGTAGGGATAGAGCAATCAGATCTTTGACAAAGAGAAAAAAGCACATCTAATGCAATTTCCCTAGCTATTCCTTTTAAGCATTCACAAACTACAATATGAATGATGCAAGATTTTCCTTTTCGAATCCCTTAATGTTATGATGAACAAAAAGGAAACTATGCACATACAATCAATCAATCTTTAATAAGAACGAAGACTTTTACAACAGTTTTGTTTCGAAGGGAAATAAGACTTTACGACACTTTCTTTCGAACAAATATTAATTAATTATATTCTAACTTTGACTATAGACCCATAATGACAAAGAAAACATTTAAGAAACATTAATCAATCAAGTCAAAGTAGGGCTAGACAAGGAGATAAAAACTTGTTTTCTGAGACATGGCATCCATTGATCATTCAGCAAGCAATCAAACAGATGAAATTTGCTAAAAACTTAATCCAAAGGTTAAACTTTTCCCTAAGGTGGATCAGCGTAGGTCAAAGATGACCTAATTGCATTGTAGAGCATTGTCTCTTGCTCAAAGGTGCTCTGTAGAGCACTGCCCCTTGACCAAGCCTGCGCTGATTCCTGAGAGGCAACTCAAGAGTCATCTAAACTCAATTTTTGACCAAAATTCAATGCAAAAGGGATGAAATACAATCAATGAACACAAGTAGGGTCTACAAGAGTGTCCTAGGAGGTGGATAAGCTACTAGGAAGGATGATCTTCCCTAGCGAAGTCGCCAATTTGTTTGGAGAATTTGGTATCTACGGATAAATACTAATTCCCTAGATAAGTAGCCATATCTAGAACAACATTTTAAAGTATTTTAGTCTTTTCCTAGAAGCAATAGATAAGATGAGAATATAAGAAGACCTACCTGTAGTTTCTCTTTCCTCTCGTCTCCTTTGTATCGATCCTGTCGCTTCTTCCTGTACTTAATACACTTGAGAAGTACCTGTAAACACAAACAGAAAACAAAGAATCGATCAAAGAAAAATATCTATTGAATATAAGTGAATGGAATCATATACATTTCACACATATAAGAATTATAAGACAATACAAACATATGGGAGAAAGGTTCAAATAATTTATTGAATAGAAGAAGGAATTGAAACCATTGTGTATGATTCACAGTCATTCCTCCAGCTTGAATCCCATCCACATCATATCAAAAGCATGACAAACTTGTCGCATTACAATACTTGCTTCAAAGCCAATTCTCATAGCAAAATTATCTCCTTACAATTCAACATAATCCAGCCCTTGATCACTTAGATGAGTGGTCAATTTATAGGGAGATGAAGTCGGTTTTGTCATAAATGGTGGTATTGAATGGCCTTCCATAGTTAGAATTAGTTCCATGGAGGAAGGGATGAGAGGATATGATGCATCTTAACTCATTCCTCGTCCATTTTCGAGCTCATAGGAGTTGATAAGTGAGGGATCCTTTTAGGTGACTCCAAAAGATAAGAATATTCCCCAAATCCTATGTGAATTTCACTCAAACTCTCCTAGCGTAGGTGAAAGGAAGCCTAAGTGCTCTGCAGAGTACCCTGGCATGGACTTCACTGCTCTACAATGCACCCTTACATGGGCCTACCTACGCTTGTCCCTCTAGAGGCCATTTCTAGATGTCTTCAAGTCATGAAACTGACTGGGAAGGAGGCATTCAAAGGGGTGACTTGTTTAGGGCATGTAGCAACTATAACTAGGGTTTGATGAGCCCTAAACACTGATCTAGATGATGGGATTGATGTGCTGAAACAAATTTGTAACACATATCCACCCTCCATCTATATGTCTCCCTTCTACATCCCTCTACCCCCCACATTATCTCTCTCTCTCCCTTTCTCTCTCTGTCCCTCCCTACCTCCTTCCCCATCCTCCCCCTCTCTCTTCCACCCCCTACTTCTCTCTCTTTCCTTCTCTTATTCTCCCCGCTCTCCTTTTTCTTGCATCTCGCCCCCTCTCTCTCCACCCTCCCTCACTCACTCTCTCACCCCCATCTGTCCTTCTCTCCACCCCTCCCTATCCCCCTACCTCCATCTATCTCTCCTTCTGTCACTCTCTCCCACCTTGACTCTCCCTCCATCCACTCTCCTCTACCTCTCCCTCCGCCCCTCCTCTCTCTCTCCTTCCCACATTCCCCCAAACTCCCTCTCTCTCTCCTTCCCACACTCCCCCAAACCGCCTCTCTCTCTCTATCTGCGCCCTTTCTGTCTCCCTCCCCCCCTTCCTAAATCCCCCCAGACTCTCTCTTCCCCCCTTTCCCTTCCCAACCACTTCTTTCTTACTCGTGATCCGTTGCAAACTCGTCTCTCCTCTTGGCTTGTCAACTCCAATCATAGCTTCGATCACTATAAATAGAACCTACACAAACACACAACACAAGCCAGAGATCTACAACATCTATGTAGCATTATCTAATCACTCTCTTCAATGGATTAGCATAACATTGAAATATATGAATATAAACATAACATAACACATATAGGAAAACAATATACTCTTTTTATTAATATGAAAGGGAGAGAGTTCACAACCAAAAGTGGAAGCTGATCTTGTATAGATCCTTCCAAGTTGACTTGTCCTTCCTTACCACAATGTACACCTCAAAGCCACCCTAATGCATGGGAATGATAACTCTCTTATGATCAAAGCAACAACATAAGGGTATGATTAGTCTAAAAAGGCCAACCCCTAGCTTGTGGATGACAATAAATATATAAGAGAGGATGGTAGTTTATGAATTCCTATCCATTTACCAGTCTAGGCTTAAGATCCACTCTTGGTGGGAGGATGAGCTCAAGGGATAAGAGGTGAAAAATCCAAGGCAGGGAAAATAAGATTCAAAGTTCTTATCCAAGGTAAATGGTTTTAACAACTCCTGGAAGCTTCTTGAAGAGGAAGCTTCAAGATTCTTTTATTTTTTCTGAATTTCTAGAATCAACGCACCCCTAGCAAGGGCCAACCTTCACTAACCAGAGCAGGTGTAGAATTGAGCAACCTGTTGCTAAACACAGGTCCTTAAAGTGCTAGGATATGCTGGGCCTTAAAAGATAATAAAATTAAGCAATAAAGGTCATAAACTAGAGGATTTGAAAGAGTCATGCTTAGGGATTTGTGTAGGGATGATGACAAGGTGTCCATGGATGTTGATTGATCCAGTTTGTAGGCATATTGACCAAATGTGACAAAATGTCTTATAACACTCTCTTTCTCTCCTGCCTTCCTCCTCCTCTTCCTCTTCTCTCTCTCTCTCTCCCTCTCCAGACCCCCTCTCCCTCTCCATCCATTGGCCCCACATGCCCCCCTCTCTTCCCCTCTCTCTCTTCCTCTCTCCCTACCTCCCCTTCCCTCTCTATCCATCGCCCCCTCTCCCTCTCCCTCCATTGGCCCCACATGCCCCCTCTCTCCCTCTCTCTCCATCCCCTCTTCCTCCCTCCATATTTATCTCTTTGCTCCTCTCCCTCCATCTCCTTCTCCTTATCCCCCTCTCTCGTTCTCTGTCCCTCCCACTCCTCCTCTCTCCTTCTCTCTCTCTCCCCCTCCCCTTCCCCCTTCTGTCCCCACACCTCTCTCCCACCCTTTATCTCTCTCTACTCCCTCTATTGGCCCCACATGACCCCCTCTCTTCCTCTGTCTCTCTGTCTTCCTCCCTCACTCTTTCCCTATCTCTCTCTCTCTCTCTCTATCGCTCACCCCCTCTCCACCTCCCTCCATTGTCCCCATAGGTCCTCTCCCTACCTCCCTCTCCATCCCCTCTCTCCCTCCCTCTCTATGTCTGCCACTCCCTCTCCCTCCCTTTCCTTCTCCTCGTCTCCCTCTCCTTCTCTCCCTCTCCTGCTCCCTCTCCTCTTTCTTACTCTATCTCTCTCTCCCCTTCTCCCTTCTCTCCTACGACCTCTCACCTACCTTTTCTCTCTCTCTACTCGCTCTTCTTTTCTCTCCCTCTCCCTTGCTCCCTCTCTCATCTCTCCCTCTCTAATTTCCTCCTCCTCCTCCTCTCTCTCCCCCCCCTCATTCTCCCTCCCTTCCCTTCTCTCCCTCCATCCTACTCCACATCTCTATGTTTCCCTCCATCCATCCCACTTCTTCTCTCTTTATCTACCTCTTACTCCTAGTCTCTCTCTCCCGTATTCCCTCTTCTGTACTCCTCCCCTCTCTTCCCCAAGACCTCTTTCTATCATGCATGCTTTGCCCATGCGCCCTCGCCCACTCCTCTCCTCCCCCAACTTCTCTTTGTTGCTCTCTCCCCCCTCTTCTTTCCCTCCCTCTCCCCTTCTCTCTCTCTCTCTCACACAAGCATCAAAATGTAGGTGTGTTGGTCCCTCTTTGGCTAGCTCTCTCTAACCCAAGCTTGACAAAAGACGTGTGTTCATCCCTCTCCCTTCCCTAGTAAAAACTTAAAAAACATTTATCTAAAACTCCATACTAAATTATTTATATAAAAATTGAAAATAAAAACAACTTAGCTTTATATGTATATCAACATCATCACTAACTACTTAATTTAATAAGATATAACAAATAATTTCAACATAATTTTTCCTTAAATATATTTAAATAAAATAATACGATTTCTAACCCAATAAAAAATATTATAGAAAATAACTTTTACAAAAAGTTAAACTAATCTTATTTTTGCAATAATAATACTAATAATAATAGTAATAAA
>APFE031323584.1:14862-28966 GCA_000404065.3 Pinus taeda | reverse complement strand
ATATATCGAAATAAGATTCTATATAAGTGTGCATATACAGAAACCCATTTCCACAAACATGCATTTAAAAAAGTGTTGCGTATATATAAACTAGCTTTTGTAAATGCACATATATGAAAATGGGATTTTGCAAATGCACATTTATGAAAGAACAATTTACTATGTGCCATTTATGGAAGTAAGTTTCTATATATGCTCATATACGGAAGCTCACTTCTCTATATGTGCATATATAGAAGCATTTACGAAAGTAGTTGACATATATGCACATATATGGAACTTGAATTCCATATGTGCATAGATGCATTTGAGCACATTACATAATGCATGTATCATTAGTACATTTCTTGCATATAGGAGTGGGTATAAACATAGTCAATTTTTATTCAATAACAATCAATATCAGCAAAACCATATAAAATTTCCAACTATTTATCTAGGATTGACAAAACATAGGTTATCAACAATAAGTACTTTTAAAGTGTGTTATTAAAGGCACATTTCATTGAAAGACAAATCTATTTATTTTTTAATTTTTGTGAATTAAAATGGATATCATTTATATGATAATACACTTACCATTGAAAAAAATAGTGGATTAATGCAAAACAAAATGAGAGTGTCTTATAACATATTTTCAAATGTACCCAAATTTAGAAATGATTGTTCGCTAATATAGCAGTTCTTAAAAAACCTAGTGGTATATAACCTAAATAACTAGTCTAGAGCTAAAAATGTGCTGAAAAACATACAAGATATTGAGATTAAAGAAACACATGCCCACTAAATGCTTACTACTTGATATATCTGATGCTGCATTCTCATTTTCTAAATATTCATGCATTTGTCGAACTATTTCCTTATCCTTGACTATTGTTGTAACTAGCCCAATGGAAATATTTGGAATGATTGAAAGAGAATTGGAGCTTCTAGAAAGTCCTAGCACCAATTGATATAACATGTTGAAATCGTATTCCTTCTTCTATAACTAGTAAATTTAGCATACCACAATAGTTGACACTTCATTGTTTTTAATCTTCTAAGCTTCTAAATGAGACAAAATGTTCCTTTGTAAATGTGCATTTATGGAAAAAGGGGTTCAACAAAAGGTTCTTTTGGAGATATTTTTCAATAAATAGAAAAGATAAGGATATCATTTAATATACCACCAATGAACATGTTATTTCATAGGTTCATTAAGTGAAACCCCTATGAGTATTAAGAATACCCTTTTGTCTTATAGATCCATACTTTGTGTCACACACCCAACCCCATGGTCCTTAATTAGGGCTATGGGGCATCACAATTTTATCAAACTTGATCCCTTAAATCCTAATTAATGATATGGGGTATCATTTTTTTGTTTTTTATTTTTTTCTTTGCTAACACAGCGATTAGTTATAATTTTAAGAGCATTAAAGAGACCCAAATTCCTCACGGCATATCTCCGAAATTATAACAAACAAAGATCTGAAACTTTTTTCATAGGTACCTTGAGATATATTCTCTGTCTTCACCAAGTTTCAAGGTTTGAAAACTCAAATAAATAAAGCTATACTGAAAATACCATGTTAAGCTATTTAAAGCTTGATTTCAAGAGCATTCATGATATCCAGTTTTGTTAGAGCATATCTCCAAAATTATAGTGAAAATTTATAAATATTGAACTCTATATTCATGGAAGCTTCCCCTCATTATGGTCCAAGTTTCAGCCTCTGAAACCTCTCAGGAGAAAACTTATATTGAAAATTCCAATTACGTACTTGAAGAAGCATTTGAGAGGACTAACTTCCTCAAATTGTATATCAAAAAATATAGTGAACCATGAAATGAAAATTGAATAACATGTTCAACTATATTTCCCTCACTATGGTCCAATTTTTAGCCTTTGAAACCTCCCACAGAAATAATTATAGTGAAAAATTCAATATGACATGTTTACCTCATAGATCACATGTTGGCTTCCACCGTTAAACTTCAAGAATGACCTGAAAAATCTCCTTTAGCTTTTTCTTCACACCTTACATCTCTTTAAATCAAAGAAAAAAATTGGGACTTATAGCCTGTAGAGAAAATTAAAGAAAAAGAAACATGCAATTAATAGTGAAGGCATTCATGTGCACAACCGACCCATGAATTTGACAAATTATTAACATGACCTCTACCAAGAAGTAAAAAGATCCCAAATAAATTCAATTACTTTAATCAAAGGTTAAGAAAAAAACTAAAAAGTTAACCAATAATAGAATTCACATCCTCCACATATTTATTTTCCATAAACAAATATCATTAAAAAGAAGAAAAGAAAATTTGTTGAGAATAAACAATTTCAATTATTACAATTTCATACATATATTTTTGTGACAATCAATTTCATTTACAAGTGAAGAATTACTTATCTAATTCAACAAAAGTGAAATTGGAACTAAAGAATGGTGAGCCACTGTCCAACCAACCATAGGCAAGATTGTATTTTAGTATTTCTTGCAACCAACCACCCCATATGAAGATTCTTAATGCCTTGAGGGAAAACTAAACTCGAGGATTTAGCACATATGTTTTAGACAATATTTAACATAGAAGTGAATTCCAATCTCTTTCACACACAGGGAAATATCAGTGTTCAATATTTCCATCTTTGACTAGGCTCATAAACATTCACAAAAATACCATGCAGGTCTACACAACACAAGGGATTCCTTCTCTGATCTTTGTATTCCCTCAGCCCTCCCCTCTTCAGTGCTCTATGTGTTACACACAAACGGGACCATACCCAGTTTTCAGAGCCATGTATTCCAAATAAAAAGTGTTGCAACACATTTGTTTCCTATGAAATAAGCTATCACTCACACCTCTTAACTACTCACAGGGTATGAACCTCTTTGGGTTCTGTCACCAACTCTCTTGCCAATTCAAATTTCTGAGTGAGAGAGAAATGGAATAGGTTGAAAATCTAAAGGAAGAAGAGCATCTTTATTGATCCTCCCTCTTGGTTTTATAATCTCAACTTGACTGTTCATCTTCCCAAGCTCTTGCTAGAATATTCTTGGGAATATTAACCATCTCATAAAAAGGGCAAATTAAATGAAGGAAAATTTTCCTCTCAAGGCATCATAATATGTTGGTTATTCCCCTTCCTTTAGCTCTCTCTATTTATTATTTATATTAATATAGATAAATTTTACATCACATAATAGAGTTTTAACGTATATCATCAATGTTGGTATCCCAACATCATAAGTTCTCAATTACATCACAAAATTGGGAAAATAATAGGGGTGTCACAATCCTCTCCCCCTTTAAGGATCACCATCCTTGGTGTTCTATTATTATGCAGAAAATAAGTAATGATATTCCACTCTCATGAAATCCGCCAATTCCCAAGTGGTTTCTTTTGTTCCATAATGCTTCCACTATACTTTAACTTGCACAATAGTTCAGTTTTGAAGCAATGTCTCTTTTCTACCTTGTACGCATTATGGTTTTGGTTTGATCTCTCTTTGGGTTCCACCTTGATCACGGCATAATCAATAACATGATTAGAATCATAAACATACTTTTTAAGCAAAGATACATGAAATACATCATGAGATTTAATGTTTAGAGGTAAGGCAAGCCTGTAAGCCACTAGCTCAACTCTTTCCAAAATATTGAATGGTCTACAATAGAAAAGTGCTAATTTGACATAGATTCTTATTCTCAAGGAACTTTATCTTAATCCAGAGATACACATTATCTCCAACTTTGAACTCTTTGTGAACTTTTTTCTTTTCTTTATAACTCTTATGATGATCTTGGATTGCCTTCAATTTCCGTTTGGTCAATAAAATTTCTTTCTCCATTTCCTATAACATATCAAGTCCAAGAAAAACTCTATCCACTACATGATCCCAAGTAATGGGTGTATGAAATTTCTGACCATACATTGCTTGAAAGGGACTAATCTTGAATGATTCTCAATAGCCATTATTATAAGAAAAATATACCAATGGAAAATAATACTCCAATTTACTTGGTCTAGTCATTACATACATACGAAGCCTATCTCCTAAAATCATATTTTTCCTTTCTATTTATCCATTTTTCTAAGGATGGTAAGATATATTGAATGCTATATTTTTACCAATTCCTTCAATCATAGCTTTGAAAAATATTGAAGTAAAATTAGCATATTTATCATACACAATTACCTTTGGCATGTAATGCAACCTAAAGATTTGTTTCATAAATATCTCAACAATATCAATTGTTTTCTGAGTGGAATTTACTAGAATAAAATGAGTTTATTTTCTTAAATCTTCCAACACAACCATGATAAAATCATGTTGTTTACTTGTCTTGGGTAGTCTGGTGATAAAATCCATGGTTATAGTCTCCCATTTCCACTTTAAAATTGGAAGAGGTTGCAACAAACTTGATAGATGCTTATGTTCAACCTTGACTTGCTGACATTCCTAGCATCTAGCAATGTACTCAGTGATCTCTCTCTTCATTCTATGCCAACAATAATTCTTCCTTACTTCTATTATCATTTTCTGATATCTTCAGTGTCAAAAATATGGCTCTTTATGCATTTCATCCATGATCGAATTTTTTAATTCCTTCAAATTTGACACATACAATATGTTGTTATATAATAGAAGTCCATTTTATATTAGTTGATATCCCACATAGCCTCATCCTTCTTTTAATTGTTGTGGTCATTCCTTAATTTGTTGAGAATGTTCATCGTGTTGTAAGGCACCTTTTATCATAGATTTCAAGCTAGTTACAATGGAACTAATTTCTGCAATTCAATTCTCTTGCAAAATTTAATTGAGAGCATATTCCACGTGATTTTCCTCACCTTTGATGTGCCTAATTTCAATTTCAAATTCATTGGTCAATGCTAGAAACCTATTTTGCCTAGCATTCAAGCAAGGCTAGTCAAATAAATACTTTAGTCCCAAGTATATAATGTCACTACATTTTGAGTGCATGAACAATGGCCGCTAGCTCTAAATCATGAGTCACATAATTCCTCTCATGCTTATTCAATTTTCAAGATTCATAACATATCACATGCCCATCTTCAAAACCACCAAGTTCTTCCTTGCAATAATTAATTAATAATAATAATAATTATATGCTCAGGTATGGAATTCTTAACATAGATGCATTGGTAAGTGAGTATTTCAGTTGTTGAAAACTTTCTTCACATTCCTTAACCAAACAAAATTCACCCGCTTTCTCTACAATGATGTAATTAGATGACCAATTTGAGAGAATACTTTGATAAATCTTCGGTAGTAACCAACAAGTCCCATGAATGATCTCACTTATGTGACATTTCTTGTGGTAGACCAATCTTTGATGCCTTTTATCTTATCAAGATACACAATAACTCCTTTCTTTGAACTTATATGTCCCAAATAATGGATTTATTTTTGGTAAAACTCGCACTTACTAAACTTGGCATATAACATGTGCTCTCTCAGCTCTTGCAAGACCATTCAAAGATGTTCCTCATTCTTTTCTTTTGTCTTTGAATAAATAAGGATATCATTAATGAAAACAAAATAATCATTTTCCAAATAATTACTACAGATGTTATTCATCAAACACATGAATGTAATTGGTGCATTAGTTAACCCAAAAGGGACCATCACAAGCTCAAAATTCCCATATCTATTCCAAAAAACTATTTTGTGAATGCCTTCATCTTTGATTTGAACTTGACAAAACCCAAACCTTATGTCTATCTTGGAAAACATTTTATCTCCTCTTAGTTATTCAAACAAATCATCAATCCTGGGTAAAGGATACTTGCTCTTAATGGTTACTTTCTATAACATCTTGTAATCTATACACAACTTGAGGGTTCCATCTTTCTTCTTCACAAATAAAGTTGGTGATTTGCAAGAAGATACATTGGGTTTGATATACCCTTTGTCCAACATTTCCTTCAAATAAATCTTTAACTCTATCAATTTAGGAGTACTCATTCTGTAAGGTACTTTGGACATTGGTATTGCTCCTAGCATAAGATCTATGGGTAAATTGATATCTCTTTTAAGTGGAATTCCCGATATTTCTTTTGGAAATACATCTTGAAATTCTTGCAAAATTTTAAATTCTTTAAGATTTTCTTTTATATTACCTATTGATTCCAACTCTTGTATAAATTGCCACTAATATCCCTTTCTATAACATTTCTTCAGTTGAATTTTTTATACTTCTCTTATAGTCACAGGTTTGGCTATGCCTTTGATAGTTATGGGTTGTTCATTCTTATCCACACCTTTCAATGTCTTATGATAGCAATCCAACTTAACATAACATGCCTCTAACAAATGGCATGCCAACCAAAACATCATATGATCCTAAAGGGAATATATTCAAATTTACTTGGGTTTAATACCCATTCACAACAATTGGGCATGCTTCCACCATTTCAATTACCTTCCTCTTTGTGCCTATAACTAGTTGAACTAACCATGATTTGTTATGCTTAATTCTCTAGAGAACACATGCATCAACAAATTAAGGTACAATATAGTTAAGGTAGCTCTCAAATCAATCAAGATGGAAATAGGACAATAAAAAATTGTACCTTCTACTTCAAATATAGATGCTTGATTATCTACTTGTCAATTATCTAGGGCTACATGTTTCCAAGGCATTGATCTTGCTACATCATTGATTATAGTAGCCTCGTGTACTTTTTATACCTTTCTCTTGTTTTCCTCTTTTCTATGGGGGGAATCTCAAAGCAAGTTCTCTTTTGCACAACCCCAACATTTCAAAGGCATCTTTTCTTGATGCCCTATCTTTCCTTCCACACTTATTGTTGGCTTCACCTCACTTTGCATAGGATAGTTCTATTGAAGCTTACTTCTTTCTACAAAAATATTATTTTAACTCCTTCCATCATTTTTATGATGTTGAAATATTGACATCCATTCCTTCATACCATATTTGTCTTTCCTCTTCTAAGACTTTTGTTTTTCTGCTCTATGATTTTGTTATTCATAACAACACTTAGCCCTTCTTATGGTGTCATCCAGATTCTTTGGCTCATTAAAATCTATTTGGTCTTGGTAAGACTGAGGAAATCTATTAATGAATCTTTGATTCTTTACTTTCTCATCCTTCATATAAGGCACATAGTACAACAACTCCAAAAATACGCTCACATAGTCTTTTGTAGTGATTTGTCCAAGCTTTAAATTGTGAAATTATTTGACCTTTCCATCATAGTATCTTTTGATAGGTATTTCTTTCTGAAGAAATTTTTTAATTGTTTCCAAGAGATGTCCTTTTCTAGGATACCTTCAACATTCTTGAGATCTTCCCACCATATGGATTCCTTTCCATGCATGTTAAATATTGCTAGTCTAGCCTTCATGTTTGTTGAATAATCATGCACATGGAATTATTTCTTCAATCCTAACAACCATGCTTCAAATTCCTTACCTTTCTTGATCTCACCATTGAAGTTGGGTGGTTTTTCCTTCTCAAATTCTTCATGCAATGCAACTTTAAAGCCCTTCTTCCTCTTTTTTCTTATGTGAGATGTTTTTACTCGTCCCATCTAAGTTAGTTGTCTCATTACTAAAGGAATAAAAGGAGGAATCTTCACTGGAAGTAGTCACATTCCTACTTTAGTGTATTTTCTGAGATGTACTCTTCTTTGTGTTGTTGATGGAAAGGAAGCGGAGATACCAGCTCGGCGCAGAAAAGAGAAGAAGTAACCCAACTTCCTCATGGCATATAATTAAAATTATAGTGAACCAAGATCTAAAACTTCTACCACAAGTACCTTGAGATATCTTCTTTGTATCCTACAAGTTTTAGGGTCTAACACCTCAAAGAAATAAAGTTATAATGAAAATACCATGTTAACTTATTTGAAGCCTAATTTCATGAGCATTTAGGATACCTGACTTCCTCGGAGTATATCTGTGTAATTTTAGTGAACCAATATTTAAAAAATTGAACTAAATGTTCAGTGAGATTTCCACATATTGTAGTTTGATTTTCAGTCTCTGAAATCTCCTAGAAGAGAAGTTATACTGAAAATTCTAGGATGATGTGTTTGAAGAAGAATTTAGTAAACCCAAACTCTTCAAATCATATATCCAGAAATATAGTGAACCAAGATCTGAAAATTCAACGAGATGTTAAAAAATATTTCCCCTCACTATGGTCTGAGTTTCAGCCTTTGAAACCTCCTAGGAAAAAACTATAGTGAAAATTCCAAGATGACATGTTTACCCCATAAATCACATTTTGGCTTCCACCTTTAAACTCCAAGAATGACCCCTAAATTCTTCCTCAATTTCTTTTTCACAACTCATCTCTCTTTAAATCAGAGGAAAAAAATGGGACTTATATCCTGTAGATAGAATTTAATAAAAAATAAAAATAACATGCAAATAATAGGGAAGACATGCATGCACACAATTGACCCATGAATTTAAAATTTTATTAGTACGATCTCTTCCAGGAAGAAAATATTTCCCAAATCAATTCAATTTATTTACTCAAAGGTTAAGAAAACAATTCACAAGTTTACCAGCAACATAATTCATATCCTCCATGTGTTTATTTTTCATAAATAGATCTCAATAAAATAAAAATAAAAAAATTATTGAGAATTAACAATTTCAACTATTACAATTTCATACATATATTGTTGCAAGGTCCCAAGTCTGGATTATCAAAGAAGGTATGTTTTGATGGTTATTTCAGTATCTTTTCATTAGGACTTATAAGCCTTTTTGCATTATGAACTTAGAAAATGATAAAGAATTAGACCGAAACATGTGAGATTAATATAGAACGTTGACAATTGTCGTTTCCATGTACAGGAGGGAGGAAAAACGAAACTTGGCCATCCTAAAGGAAAAGAAAAAGATGAATTAACTGTTGTCTCTTCAATGGGAGACCGCATGCAAACCAGATCAAAATGGACCAACCCAGGAAAGGAAGCGGAGATACCAGCTCGGCGCAGAAAAGAGAAGAAGTAACTCAGGATTAATGATTCTGTGAATCCCTCGGGATCTTTGATCCCGAGGGATCACTGTTTTATCTATTTCTGCACCTAGATATCTCTGTCATCACCCTTATATAAGGGGAAGTATTGTTAGCTAAAGGGGGGGTTATGCTCTTATGTAATTTCTTTTAAAAAGATCAATACTATGATCATTACGTCCTGTTAACACTTGCTTTACTATAATTTCACTTCATGCATTAATACAGACTTGGTTACTCTTTTATCTTTGAGCCTGGATCAACCTTAAGCGGTGTACCCCTGGAGGCTAAGGGCCCGGCCCTGGAGGACACTTGCTCTTGTACCATTACGCGTGGTTTCTATGTGGTTTGCTTATCAATGTGATCTGGTAACTTGACGTGTTTTATAAAGTTTATGTCACATGCTCTGTCGTGTTTAATCCATTTAATGTTCCTGCAAACAAAAGTGTTGTGTTCACGCTGCATCATGTTACTATTCCTTTAAGTGTTGGTATAATACGGTTAATCTCTACAGGATACTGTTGTTCCATTACATAGTTTTTGTGTTATGCGATTGTGCCTTGGCATTACAGAATTTATCTTGGAAGCTCTGATTTTATATGATTATTGAATCCTTGAATATTACTGTTTCATCTTGAAATGCAATCGTATGCTTTCTAATTAGATTGATAACGGAATCAAACTGAGCACATTGTGTTTAGATGGTTTTCAGTGTTGATCCATCATGTATCTGTAGGCAGTGTTGTTCCGTTGTGTGTGTACATCTTTAAGAATGAAGGATTGATGTTTGGATTGATGTGATTGAATAGATTCACAACTTGTTAAACTTAGTTACTACTCGATTTCTAAATTGTTGTTTCATTTTTGAATTGCTATTCCATTTCTTAATTGTTGTTCCATTTTCGAATTGTTTTTCCATTTTAAGGTTGTTGTTCTATTTCATTGTTGCTCTCTTTTATCTGCCATTTCATTTCTTATTTGTTAAGGATGATATCAGGTTGTAGTGAGCATTGGCATCTGTTGCCCGACTCCCAGACCCCTGATCTGTTCTCCAATTTCTTTTCCATCAGTTTCTAAAGGGATGGGTTATTGCTACTGAACCCTTGACTGATACATTGCTTAATATCTGAGTGTGTGATTTAGCCTTTTGAAGTAGTTAAGTTGTAGACACGCGTCAATTTACTTTTGTAGTTTCAAACAGCTGTACTACGAGCATTACTCTGACAAATTCTAAGCCTCAGACTGAGACACTCTTTGAAATAACAAAACATTCCTGAATTGACATATTAATGTGAGGTAACTAGAGGTGAAAGAGACCATTTTTATAGCTCCACATTTTGTCATCATTGTCGGGGAAAGAGTGTAGCCATTTGTTCTTTTTTTCGGAGTAGTGTACGAACCTGCTAGGGAAGAATTGGGTTTTGAAAACGGAACGTAAGAACCTACGTGTGGAGCATGTAAAAGTCCTACTCCTTTGCTCGCTTTCCTGCAGATTTGCTACTATTTGCTTAAGTAGGATTTAGTAGTTAAATTGAGTGCATGACTAAGCAGAAAAAGCCAAAGAAAAATTCCAAACCTTTACCAAAGCCAGAAAAAGCTAAGGGGTTGGTGACCCTTGGTCAATCAACCTTCATAGACGAAATCTATAAGAAAGTTGAATCTCAGCCCTCAGTAGGACCCAGGAAAATTGTTTCCAAACAGCCTACTAGCTCCTTTCAGGCCACAGATTCACCATCTATAGCCTTTGCTGAGGTGCATAGTCAAACTGACGAACAGGACTTTCAAGAAATTGAAAATTCTACTCTAGAGCTATTGCAGGAAGGGAATTTTAGTAATCTTTGTGAAGGAGAAGGAGAGGCAGGGGAAACTGAGGAATCGAGATATCCTCTTAGGATAACTCAGCCATTGAGCAGCCCAGACAAAGGGAGTGTTTCAAAAACTACTATTGGAGAGACACAATCTCCTCAATTAAAAGTCCCAGATAGAGGAAGTGTTATCAAAACTATTCCTGTCAAATCCATTCCCTCTCAACCTAGAAACACCCTCCTAGATATCCCAGAAGGTTATTGGCATATATTTGATCCAATGGCTCAAAACTAGCCAAACACCCAAACCTCTACATTACAATATCCCATAGTGGATTCTGCAGCAAATGCCCCCATGAAAGCAATCCCCCTTCAACATATCCCTACATTTCACGGGCTTACATCAGAAGACCCGGATGCATTTTTATTTGAATTTGATGTACTATGTAGAGGATATGATTACACCACTGACCCCCAGAAACTAAAATTGTTTCCATCTACACTAAAAGGGGTTGCTTTAAGATGGTTTATGGGATTAGGTGGTGGGGTTATATATAACTGGGAACAAATGAAAGGATCTTTTCTAAAAAAATATCAGGACTATTGCAGGTCTAGAGAACTGAAAGATGAAATATTTCAGATGATAGCTAGACCAAACGAAACATTAGAAGAGTATGTGGAACGTTTCCAGTATAATCTACAAAGATCTCCCTATGCATCACTGCCTTTACCTGATAACGTGTTGAAAACAACATTAATAAGGGGCATGAAGGAACAATGGATCGAAACATTAAACATTATGGGAAAAGGGGATATTTATCAGGAAAGTTCTGCTAACATAATTGATTTATGTATCAGGAGTTCGAGAGGCAATACACGAATCAAGCCAGCGGAACATGATCGGTTTGTAAGAGAGAATAAAATCTCATCAAAAGGAGTAACGCGTGTAGAAATTGGAAATTTATTATAAAATTTTAAAACTGATATACTAGGGACACTGACTACACAATTGGATATTTTGCAGGCCAAGCAGAAGCAAATGGAGGTAGAACAGAATTTGGCAATCTTCTGCCCCAGATGCAGGAAGAAGCATAGCCATAAGGAGTGTCCACTAGATGCAGTCCAAACATGCGCCATCTGTACAAGAGATCACTCTACGAAAAGCTGTCCCTCACTACCTGGACTGAAAGCAGTATATAAGGAGGCAGAAGAAGAGCCAGAAGCGGTGTATTTGCCGAACCAATGCCGTTAGTGGCAGTCGCGACAAAATTGTATATTTCGAGACCCAGCTTCTTCTTTTCAGTCTCCACAGTATAACGCTCAACAGTATAATACATGACAAAGTCAATTTCAGCCTCCATTTCCAAACTGGTCACCACAGTCATTTCCTTCTGCAAACCCGTGGTTGAATCAGACGAGCCAATCTAGTTGGTTGAATCCTCCTTATCCCCCACCATATTGGAAAAACAACCCATACCCACCAAAATGGACTCCCCCTACTTCACAAAGCTTAGCCTGGCAGACTAACTGGTAGAGACCAACGCATCAGCGAGTAGGAAATATCCCTCTCCCTCAACCTACACTGCCAGCTTTACAGCAAAATCCTCAGTCTAACCTGAGACCGCAACTCCCGGCCCAACCCAACCCCAACCCAAATAACAGACTGGTCCAATCTCTCCAAATCCTAGAAACACTAGAAGTAGGACCTGATCTGAGGGAGTGTAATGATCTTCAGTTAAGATCTGGGCGTATTATTCAAACTGAGGGAAATAAAACAGTTCATATTGAGGACCAGTTACCTAGAGAACCTCTGCCACATGAAGAGGATGTGAATAGACAACAAACTCATAATCAAGCAACCACATCCTCTCCCACGTTCCCAGAACGATTAGTCATACCTCGACCTATACAACAACCTGATTTTGACATTTTGGGAGAATTACAAAATTTTTACATAAAAATTCCATTCCTCCAAGCCATTCAAGACATCCCGATATACGTAAAAACTATTAAAGAATTGTGCATAAAAAGACCAAGGAGGAATATAACAAATAATCCAAGAGTTCAAGTAGTCGGCACTTTATCTGACTTATTATCAAGAAAGGAAACACCCATTAAATACGAAGACCCAGGAAACCCAATAGTAACTGTACAAATTTATGGTCAAATCATGCCCAATGCCTTAGTTGATCTTGGAGCTACAATCAATATCTTAACAATCGCTACTTGCCAAAAGCTAGGCATTACATCTGTAGAACCCACCTCCACTTTGTTATAATTGGCTGACCGATCTGTGGTTAGGCCAGAAGGCATACTACATGATGTCATGGTCTCGGTTGACTCCTGGGAATATCCAACCAATTTTCTGATAATAAATCCTAAAACCCAACTTGATGGACATCCATTGATCTTACTAAGACCTTGGCTCGCCACTGCTGATGCCTATATTGGCTGTCGGCAAGGGAATATGATCATAACCAGGGGAACAGATATCAAGAATTTAGTGCTATATCCCCCAGCACAGCCAAGTATCACAATAGTCAAAACTAATAGGCACCCTGTATCATATCTTACTGATAACATTAGATCTCCATTAACTATACAAGAGGCATTTGAGTTCAAAGACCAAACAGAAGATGATGCCATCAATAATTTCATTAGTCAAACTTAACTCACATCTCGTACCCAATGTCATATGATAAAAGCAGCATTTGATAACGAATTAAAAGAAGACCCTCTGAAAGATACACATGATCACACAATCCCTGTCACTTCTGTTGCAAATAGTAAAGTTGTGGAAATTGAACCCGGAAAAACCTTAAACATTAACACCAACCTCACATCTGAACAAGAAACAAAGCTCATCCATATGTTAAGGAAATATAAAGAAGCATTTGCATGGGACTACCCTGATATGAAAGGAATCGACCCCCAGTTATGTACACACCACATTTACATAGAAAACGATGCAAAACCTGTTAGACAGCCTCAGAGAAGACTAAATCCTCATCTAAAAGAAGTGGTAAAAGTTGAGCTTCAAAAACTTTTAGATGTTAACTTTATCTATCCTATCTCTGATAGTAAATGGGTCTCCCTGCTTGTGGCGATACCAAAAAAGAATGGGAAATGGAGAAACTGTGTGGACTACAGGGAGCTAAATAAAGCAACACAAAAAGATCACTTCCCTCTTCCATTCATCGACCAATTATTAGACACTTTGGCAGGAAAGAAATTCTTTTCTTTCCTTGATGGCTTCAGTGGGTATAACCAAATACAGATTGCCC
>APFE031323574.1:0-26184 GCA_000404065.3 Pinus taeda | reverse complement strand
GACCCCTGTCATGTGGCACCATTGATGTGTTGTACATGTCACTCATATTTGTCTAGGTGACATGCTAAAAAGACTAAATTTGGGTGGCATGTGTTTTATACATTGAGTTTCCACATCATCATTCACAGAATCATCATGACATCATCCTTAAAGATTTACTGATATTTTGATACTCAAGTTTTTGAGGCTATTCATTAATGCACCTGGTTAACATAATATTTTTTATTGAGTGTCTGTTCATTGGCTAGTGTCACACCATATCATATTTTCGCCAAAGTGTGTTTCAAAAATTCCTCCTTGACCCAGTATCAAATAAGCCCCCTTTTGACTGGATCTTGGTCATGGCTCCCATTAGGCCATGTGACTAAGGTCTAAGGCTAACATTCCAAACTCCAAATTTATAAGGAAAGTTTGGTAATTCTACCATGTTTGACTTCCAACAATCATAGAGGTATTCAACTGCTTACAAAAAAACACGCTACCTTCAACCAGAAAACTTCAAGCCTCCTTATCTCGAACGATTATACTATAGGGGGGCCTCCATGTTAGCTTATATCCATACGTAGCTGATGCCTTAAGCTCCTATCATCACATAGGTTTTACTCCATGATTCTAGTACAGTTAGTGATTCATCATAACAACTTTCACAAAATAGGAATTACATGCAACCATTCAAGTGAAAGCTAACTCCCCTATTCATGAACATACAAAACGCAATGATCTCAATTAACATAATAGAAGGAATATCATTTCATATAGAATTCATATTCATAAAGGAGTAGATATCAAATTTTAATAAATCCATGTTAATAAGTCGACATACTAATCACACATATTCAATATGACAATACACCAACTTTTAGCCTACTAATGCATACATACACATTGAATTCCAACATAGTATAAACATGAACCATTGAATATAAATTACATTTAATTTACAAGGAAGGAATTAACATATTTTTTGCACTTGAATTTGATGGAAATTGATGAAGGGATAGCCACTCGCCACCCAAATATAGACATATTTACACTGCAAGTTTCTTATAGACGACATCCCTTAAGCTAGATCCAATGTCTTAAGGGTGTTTCATTTAGGTGATTTGAACTAAAGGTCAACTCAAGGTATAGAGTGTGAATGCCATTCTTATTCACTTGTAGGTACTTCTCAAGAACTGAGTCTAGGATAATCACATAGCAAAATATGGCCTCTAAAGTACCCAATGGCACAAAAATATACTTCTTCACCACTTCCTACAATCCCTCCATGATACTCCTCTTTAGTGTTTCACGTGCCCAAGAGCACCAAAAAACTTAGTTCCTATTGGCCTACTTTCCTTAGTCTAAGGTCCTCATAATTAGTTTCCTCAAAAAACACAATCCAAACATGTGATTTGTGATCTAGCTTTCAAACTTAGGTTTACAATTCACCTACACATGATGGACTCACAAAGCACTAAAACTCTGTGGTGCATTATGGGTTCACAAGGATCCATTTCCACAATCACATACACTCTCCCGAATGATTGACCTCAAAATAGTTACAATGGCTAGTCTTTTTCCTCCTCATGACTGATGCCTTTCTTCACATGATAGCTCTCTATGTTCCTCCTTGGGCTACTAAGAAAATCAGGGCCTACTTCATAGTATGCAACTCATTCTTAGAGAAATAAGGTATATCATCCCCCATCTCTCCCATAATTCCATTAGAAATTGGTAGTTCTAAGAGAATATTAAGGGCCAGAATAATTAAATTTAGGAAAGATAGGAAACTTCCCAATTCCCTTGTAAGCTACCTTAAGCAAGCTATCCTTTCAGATATTAAGATCCATATTGGTTGGTACTTCTTCTTCAACTTCAATAATTTGTAATTTAGGTCACAAAAAGTAGTCTTGGAAAGATATCCATGATATCTCTCCCACATTATCACCCTTTAATTACATTTACAAAACATGTGATTAGAAAAGGGATACTATAATCCCTAGCCCCTAAATGAACATTCTTATGAGTGTTCTACTATATGAAGAATAAAATTTATAAATAGATAAAAACATTAGATAAAATTTCATCCTAAATGTGCCCATGATATCTTTACGTACATAATATGTAAACCAATCAAAATCCTTTAAATTTAAAAAGAGGTGCATGTAAATATTTTGGAGGAAAAAAAACTATTTTTTTTTAATTGTATTTTTGGCTTATCTCCTTATATATTTACTCAAATTTCATGTATAGAGACATTTTGGACATATAATTAAATTATGCATCCCACTAGTACCCATTATGCATACTCTTTAGAAGACCCACATTGATAAAAAGTGAAGATACGTTAAAAAATGCATTGAACATGATTTTTTAATGCAACTTCAATTTTTATCAATGCGGGTCTTCTCAAAAGAATGCATAATGAGTACTCATTGGATGCAGATCCTAATTCTAAATCCATCAAAGGTCTACACTTGAAATTTGAGTAAACCTATAAGGAGATAATCCAAAAATACAATGACCAATAGTAGCCTCTTCTTTTCCCTCCAAAATTCATCTCTTATTTTATTATTTTCCCATTATTTTATTATTTTACCTTAGGAGACCACTTTTAGGCTAAAATTTCCTCTAATGACGGGTATGTATTCCTCATCTCATCCTCAAATTACCATGTTCCTTCATATAGTCCAAAGTTCCTCCATTGCACCTTGACCTACACGATGACTCAATTTCAAAGTGTGGTCCCCCACCTGTTGAGTATGCATTGAGATTCTAGATGGAATTCTTCTTTTGTTTCCGCATGTATAAATGTATAATTAATAATATTAATATCATCCTGTTTATATATTTTAAGGAATGATATATGAATCACATTGTATGCCTTCACTATGGAATGCAAGGAATGTTTGTATGCTACTGGACCTACCCTCTCCACGATATTGAAGGGTCCATAATATCTTGGTGATATCTTAGCACATGATGACATTTTTAGGGAACTTTTCTTTGGTATTATTTAGAGATATACATGATCTACTACTTGGAATTTATTATGAATGATACTCCGATCTACATAATTATTTTGTTGGTCTTAAGCTACCTTCAATTTCCGCTTTATGTTGATTATTTCCTGTTCCATTTCCTTTAACATATCTGGCCCAAATGTGAATCTATCAATTATATTATCCCAAATAATTGGGATATTTCACTTTTGGTCATATAAGGCTTCAAAATATCTCATCTTTAATGAACATTTATAGCCATTTAGCAATAAATTATACTAGAAGCAAAAATTCTTCCCATCTCTTTGGTTGGTGTATAACATACATTATGAGGATGTCTTCTAGTATTTTTTTCACCCTTTTTATTTTTCCATTAGTTTGAGGGTGATAGGCTACAATAACTTCTAAGTTCGAAAACCTATAAATAGATCTTTCTGGAAATTTTAGGTGAACGTTGCATGCTTATCAAATATGATCTTCCTTGGAATACGACACAATTTGAAAATGTCCATGAAATTTTATGCAATATCAATTGCCGTATATGTAGATTCCATAATTATAAAGTGAGTTTCCTTGCTTATTTATCAACCATGATCATGTTTGCAACATGCTACTTAGGGGTTATTAGGAGACCAATGTTGAAGTCCATTGATATGGATTCCCACTTCATTCAGTAATTAGTATTGTACTTTGTAACAATCCTACTGGGTGTTTTCATTTCACTTTGACCTATTGGCATTCTAAATATATATCAATATATTTAGAAATTTCTCTCTTCATCCTTAGCCAATAATATAATTTTATGGTATTTGTTATCATCTTGTGATATCTTAGGTGACCTGCATATGGCCTTCTATGAAACTCATCCTTATAAACTTCTTCGAATAAGTTACATTGGGTATGTATATTCTACTCATATACCATAATAATGCATCTCCAATTAGATAATATTTTTTCTTCAATTGGCCAATTGTAAGAATTTACTTATGTGATGGGAGTGTTCATCATCATGTAATCCTTCTTTGGTTCTTTCCTTCATGTCTCTCTCACATATAATAATGGTTTCCATGTGTACGACTTGCATGCTTCTGTTGAGTGCATTGGCCATTTGATTTTCTTTACCCTCAATGTTTTTTATATCAAAATGAAACTTGGTAATAAGCACCATCTACATAGCATTTTTTGCATTCAATCAAGTTTGATTAAAAAAATACCTCATCCTACTATTATCCTTCATTAGGAATAATTTCCTTCCAAACAAGTAGTGACTCAACATTTTTAAGGTGTGCATTATTGCCGCAAACTCCAAATTATACATTAGATCATTTCTATCATGTTAATTTAATTTCCTAGACCCATAAAAAATCACATATCCATATTGCATGAAAACTCCATTGAGTCCCTCCTTGCAAGCATCAATGAAAAATATCAAATCCTTATTTGGTTCACAATCTTCAAAATTATGGCATGTATGAGAATGTGTTTTTATTCAAATTTGGATAGATGATAGAATTTCTTATCATGGTAATTACTAGAGGCTGATATATATTCCTTTATTTTTTTACTTATTTAGTTATGTCATCAAGAAACTACGCATTAGCAAAACATAGAGAACATAATCCAAAAGATATAAGGGACACCAAAAATTAGTCTCCAAGCCAGGGAAAAATCCACAAGGGGGAAAACCCACCAACAACCTTCTCTTGTAGAATCAGATCAAAATGAGATATCCAAAACCAAAACGAAGACCATAACTACCACCAAAAGCCAAGTCCAACCCACCTCCAAGTTACCTCCAAAGTCAAAGTCAACATAGGTCAAACTGGACATCTTCCTGAAATCTTGCTCCCAAAATATCAGTCCTTCTTGAATTATCAATCCTAAAAAAATGTGTCAGCAATAATCTTTGAAATTCAGCCTTGCAACAAGATAAAAAATTCAAACTTTCCTCACAAAAATTCTTCACAAGTGGAAGCTCTCCCTTCCCTTCTCCTTTTCTTTTTTCTCCATTAGTTTGGTGCAGAAGATATTTATGATGATGATGATTATAAAGTGTCTTGCAAAGTGATCAAACTATCCTCTATATACATCTGTTGAGAAGGTCGAATAGGTGGCTCTAGAGGCCCAAGCCAACTTGTTCCCAAGGAGAGCTCACTTGACAATTTTTTTGGACTTTCACTCAATATGAAATTATTTTTCTTTTCTTTACAAAAGTCCAAATGGGACTTGAATTAAATACATTTTTCTTTTTTACTATTTTGACTCTATAAGCATGAAGAATATGTATTAACCAAAAGTAAAATAATAATAATGAAATTACATTAAATTATGAAAACCGACACTAGTTACATTTTCAACACTCCCTCTTAACTAGGGAGATATTCACAATGACACAACAATATACTCTCAAGTTTAAATATTCGTATAAGAAAAGATCTAGATTGATAAAAATCAATGATGATTTACATCATCTTAGCTAACATTGTCAAAAAATTAGGGCCTAGGAAAATATGCTATATCTCTCCACTAGATTAAAGCACAATGCTCAAAGGAATAAATTTGGACACCACTTCCTCTGAAGGCACACACCCCACCCAGGTGTTCATAAGGTATGTCCCCACAGGTCCATTTCCTAATGCATTGTCACAACACTTAAAACGGATAAATTTTGGTCCTCAGGACTATTCTTATCTTATATCAATGTACTTTACTTAAGCTAGTTAGTCTTGGTCACAATACAAATCTTCAAAGAATATTGGCCCCTGATGCTTATCCAATCCACCATCCTCCCTACCAAATTTCTTCACTAGGATTATGGCTATTAGTCCTAGCCATAGTACATAAAAGATAGAGAAAGAAGTGTCCACCCTCACTCCCTCTCAACTAGGGAAGGGATATCCGTAAGCCTTATATTGTCTCAAAAATATTTTCTTCCATAGAAAGGAACTTCATAAATAAAACAACTACATGTTCTTTTGTTGAGATCTGTTGTAGCTTCTTCACCTCCTATCTGCATCAAATCATAACAACCTCTGGCCTTTTTTATTTCCAGAAAATATTTATATCAAATTCAACGTGTCCTTAATTAGCCCATCAAAACATTTTATGGAGCCAAAATTCCTCTCAACTGATAGTACCAAATTTCACATCTCCTGTGACAGAATTTTTGCTTCATGTTTTCCAAATAAATCATGTAAACTCCTAATCATTAGTAGTATCTCTATCATCATCAGTATTGTTAACCGAATCAATGTGTTCCTGAATCAAACCAATTAGTTCACACTATAAAAATAAAAAAATCTTATACTTCTTTCTAACATTACAAGGAGAAGGCCTTCTAGTAGAGGTTTTTGAAAATAGCCTTATAGAAATAGCCCAAAAAAATTGCAGCAAAGGTCACTAGTGGTGATGAGTGGGAGGACGTTTTAGCAGATTCTTTTTAATGGTGTGTATATAGCATGATAATACACTGGTGCATTACTTATAAATAGATGCACAAGTTCTTAATAGCATATGGTGCACAGTGGCAAAGTTATTTTTTAGAAAATAATGGTGCACTATGTACATAAGGTGCATCGGTGTGTATACTACTCAATAGCATCGGAAAAGGGTTAAATTTAAAAAAATATCGATCATAAAATTCATTTTTCCCAGTCCAGTGCTATACTCTCGTGATGCCCTAGCTCTAAACTAGTATATGAATGCCTTGATGCATAAAAAATATGGTGCATCGCTATGGGGTTTTTTTATTTAAAAATAGTGGTATGCTTCTTATATTATATGCACTGGTTTTTTTAATTGAACTAAAGCCCCCAATGATTAATAGAAAATGGTGCACTATTACAAGGTTATTTTTTATACAAATAAAAATAATAGCATGCCACATATATAAGGCACCTCGGTGCATATACTATTCGATACCCCCAGAAAAGAGTTAAATTTAAAAAAAGATGCCAGTGGTAAAATTATTTTTCACCATTTTGGTGATATACTCTCACGAAGCACTAATGCAATAATGTTTTACAAAAGTTCTGGTGTGTAAACAAAATAATGCACCATGGCAATGTTTATAATTTTAAAAATGTCGGTGTGCTTCCTAGATAATACACACCAGTGCAATTAATAGACTATACAACTTAGTGCTTAATATACAATTGCACACCGTGGAAGGATTAATCTTCTAGTATATTATTATTCTATTTGTCAAGTTGTGTGTGATCCTCCAAGATTCTACCTAGCTTGAACCTAACCCAGGGGAACTAATCCATCAAATTCACCGCGGATCACCCGTCTGGGCCACACCATCCCTTAAGTTGACTAATATTAGTTGTTTCCACCCCTTGCATAGGGCCCAACCACCTGCCATGAGGTTGATCCTGGGTTCTCTGCTGACGAGGCCCACCTCAACCATTTGCTTTGGGGCTGGCACTTAAGTAATTATTAATCAATTATAAAAAAAAACTGATATTGAGTAGAATTTTTTTATTCACCTGATTTGAATCCCTGTTTAATGTTTCCATTGAGATTTTACACTCTTTTGCACTTAGATATGAAATAATCTCATCAAACTTCCTCATTTTCGGGATCTACATGATACATACTAATCCATATTACTTAAAATTACATATAGTTCAAATATATTAATTTTGTAAAGAGTTCACAAAGAACCTATCTTTTCTATTTTTTTGGATGTGCTATGATTGTTTTGATCAATACTTTTGTTACTTGACCACTTCCCAGACATTTTTTATGAATATAAGACTTGTACTATTTAATATAGAATCCATTCAAGATATTTTAAATCACCTAATTTTTAGCTAAAAAGAGGTCTGGAATTGGTGTGGTTATGTGCATAAACACACCAATGCGCTTAATTTATTAAACACACGAGTGCATTTAATTGTCGAGCACCAACATTTAAAACTATTTTTTTTAGAGAACTTTAAATTATGAGGTTGTGATATGTAACCATAAAAGAACCATAATCATAGTTAAAAAATAAAACATAAAAAACTAAATTTTTTTATTTTGGATTTAACTGTGGTATTTGTTAGAGGCACACTCATACATTATATTACATAGGGCACACTCATAATAAGATTCCATTTAAAAAATATATACGGACATGTCCGATAGGGTTTGGGTCTGATTCAATAATTGGTCCCCCTACTTTAAATGTCAAATGACTTATACATAGCACCACAAACTTAGTAAATCTAAAATGCCTAATTGTATAGTGGTAGAGGGAGTTAAAACCTCAGGTGAAATATTGCAATCAAATAAGCAAGAATAAGCAAGGTTTAAGGTAATTATTGATTTTTTTAGTTTTTCTTCTTATTTTAATTAAATCTAAATAGAAACAAATATTGTAAAAAAATATATTTGTCAATTCAATAGTAAAATTTTTGTTATGGAGGGTTTTTTTTTAATTAAATATAACAAAAATTGTAAAAAAAATTATTAGTAAAATCAACAGTGAAATTTAAAATTTGTACTATGCAGGGTTTTGAGTGAATCACAACACCTTTCAAATTCTGACCTTTCGAATAGTTTTGTTCCAAAGTATTTTGTTGCTCGACAGTGCTCCCAATATATCTGTCTTGCAAATCTCTCCCTTGAAGTTTTGAGAAAAATAATGAAATAGTGAATAACTTCTTACTACTCAAAAGAATATGAAATTAGATGAGGAAAGATAAATTAGGAATCATTTTTAAATTTGAAAAAAAAAAATTCATGAATTTATTTATTAATTACTACTTTTTTTTTTTTTCCGAAACATCGTTGTGTTTCTTAGAAAAAGGACTAGTGTGTTTACTAGTAGCACCTGTCGCTTAAGATAACTTATTGGTGCACTAATTTATTTTAACATGCCGATATGATGGAATTAATTTCTTCTTCCTTTTAGAAATCCTGAAAACTATTGAAATTATTATTTTATTGCATCGATGTGGTTATTATTCAAACACATAAGTGTGATTAGTTTTACAAGAGCATTGATATCCTTTAAAAGGTATCTGAACTTTTATTTTCACATAAAATGGTATATTCATCTCAAATTATCGTTAAGGATACATCCACATGAGTTATAGTAGTTCATACTATACATTTCCCGCTTAAAGTCTCCTTATTCTTAGAAAATGGTTTGAAAACTATATTGAAATTCCAATTATGGTATGGTTCTCGAAATTAATTTTAGGTATGCATAAAAAAAATGTAGCTCTTATTTTAATCAAGTGCAAGGAGAAAATATTATAATATGAAATGGCCAATTCCTCAAATTCCATCTCATTCCATATTGCTCAAATTCCTTCATTAAGTTCTCCTTTTCCAACTCTAGTAAGTTGAGATTTTCTTTATATTTCGATTATGTAGTTGAATTTATTTATTTTATCCATGTAAATTTAAATAAAAATGAATCCAAATTTGTGGGTTCCTAATTCAAAATCAAGTTTAGATGCAGAATATACTCCACCAGTTCAAAAACTTCAGAAACTCTTATCAGGAGGAGCATACCACAAGTAGTTGGTAGATGAAAATGGAGAATCACTTGACCTTACAAATTGTAACATGCCATTTTCTAGCTGTAATATTGGGTCAGTGATGGTAGTAATTTCAACAAGACAATTGCGTTGTGCTTACTAATATCATTGGTGTACTAATGTTCAATATTTTGTGAAATTAATATTCTAGTGATGATGAGCGACCCACCTACCATCTTCTAGTGTGCCCCACTACATTGCAAAATCGAGAGAAGGTTGCATTCCGAGAAAAACTTGGAGAGGAAGCATACCAATAATGGTTGAATAAACCACCTATTAAATTCCCACTACGTACATATTTACCAATTAGGAATGACAATAGAAATAGTAGGTCTTCATCACAAGTTGGTAATGGAGGCAATCAAATATAGGTTTGTATGGATGATTAGTTGCAGGATATGAATCTTATGGAGACAATGTTATTAAATGAATTCTAGAACAATGAGCTAGGGGATGATCCTCATATCACTGATACCTTTTTTGAAAGCCAAAAATTTTCTTCCACCGAACCACCACCCCTCTCTTTAGACATGGCATTTAGTCAAAGTCTACCTAGCTAGGGACAGTAATGTTACTCTACAACTTGAAAGTAAAGTTTTTCATGTCAAATGCATTTTTCTCAGCAATATTGAGGTAATTTACCATGATCAATTCCCTTATATTTTGAGAAATATTGTCACACAATCAACATTAAAAATGGTTGATTTTATTAACATTAAATATTGACATTGTACATTTATATTTCCCACCAACTACAGATTATTCAAAGGAAATGTTATTTTGAGTGATGTTGTCTTGCCTAGTAGTTGTTAAGAGGAAAAGCAATTGATGAAAATGTTGGGTGTTGAGTACATAGCATAGGATGCATCTCTGAATGATTGTATCATATATGGAGGAGAATATGAAAACAAAGAGATATGTCTGAAATGTGGGCATGATAGCTACGATTAAAAAAGGGTAAATCACATGGTCCTCCTGATAAGATATTGACACACATGCCTATAATCCTAAGGATTCAAAGGCTCTTTTGTTGCAAATAATTGGCTATGTTCCAAGGATGGAACACCTAACAAACAATTGAGTTGGGATTTATGTGAATACCAACAGATTCAATAGCCATGAAGCATATAGAGGATACATGGCGTGAAAATTCAAGGATGAAGTACGAAGTCTACAACTCAACGTAGCCATGGATGGAATCAATCCATATTCTCTCCAAAACACCAAATATTTTGTTTTGCCTATAGTAGTGATTAATAGCAATATCCTCCAATGGTTGTCCATGAAGAATGAACATATTATGTTGGCTCTCATAGTCCCTGGTACAAGACAAGTGAATAATACAGTTGTGCACATACAACTATTGCTAGATGAATTAAAGGAATTACAGGAAGGGATACATGTATATGATTTATCAGGACCCATCACAATAGAGAGAAGTTTCATGTCGTATGACATATGTGCTTACACCACACATGATTTTCTAGGATTTGGAGTTTGATTTAGTAAATTACATGTTTATTGGTTTGTGTATACACATGGCAATATTATTTCACATATTAATTTCATTCGCTACAATTGTTTTGATCTTCATAATCGCTAACATGACATGTATACAATAATTTCAAAGGTCTTGTAACATACGGGTATCATGGATGTTGTTGGAGACATAATATACTAAGGGTTATGGTGAGGAAGTTGAGCAGTGAAAGGGAGTCCAAGAGACCTTCGAAGATGAATCCAAGGGTGACTCTAATGTACTACAAATGTATATTATGTGAATAATATATGCATTCAAGTTTGATCCTTCATATCTTCCATCTTACCATGGTTGTGTTTAACATGGTCTCATAGCTACTTGGCTCAAAATGCTTCTACCTTCCTGAGCTTGTGATATCTAAGTTTGGATGCTCTCTCTGCTCATGTTCTCATAGTCCCTCATATTCACATGTTGTGAGTCCACCTGCTACTTGAGGACCTCATTCTCCCTTGTCATTTGCTCAATATCACTAATCTTACCCTCAAATTCCTGCTTCCGCTCGACCAAACCTCATTCCAAGGCCTCCTTCTTGGAAGAAAATTTCTTCACCATGCTATGAAATTTGGGCCTATCATTGGCCAACACAGATTTATTAATGTCCAGTGTTTCAATGGCAGAGCACCTAGTCTTCAAGTCCTCAATCCTCGCCTCTAGTTCTTTTATGCACACTTCAACAATGGCTATTCTCTGATTTTTCTCGGCTCATTCCTCTTCTAGGCACATTTTGAATTCCCTCTCCAAGGCCTCCATGACCACGTCGTCACCACGGAGAAAACATTGGCAGCTCTGTTCCATAAACTTGAACCTTGGATCCATCACAAACCATGAAGCTCCTTCAGTTTGTTGGATTGTGTCCTTTTAATTTAAGAGATGGAGAAACCACTGTACCACACCATTTTTTTCTTGCTTGAATCCACTCACTATATTCCACATCATAGCCAAAAGAAACAAAAGACTCAATTGAGAGACACGGCGATGAACGAGACATCTAAAATAAGGCATCCATGTATTATAAAATATCAATTGAACGAGGTTTATGGGTATATAATCATTTTTCACATGTGTTTTATATTATTCTTACTCATTGACGGTTTTTCTCGAGCATGGTCATAATTTTCTTTCTCTGCACATTAGCAGCTTATTGACCACAAACAACTACAAAGATCTTTCTGTGCCAAAATGACATAGGTCTTAGCTATTCATACTTTCCTAAAAATTGCTACAGATCAAAGATATGATAGAACATTATATTCAAGACAGACTTCAATGTCCTTTGAATTAATCGATGCGTCCATGGAAATTGCTAGTTCATTGTCATACATAGTGAAAATTTATTTGTTATCCATCATTTTTCTCTCCCTTTGACAACTCTCAGTAGGTCGCACTCCATTTTTGGGCATAACCACGTATTTTGGAGTTCTTTCTAAGGGGTCAAAAGTCATCATTTTGTTATTATTTTATCTGCATTGAAGGGATTGCATGCTATCTTAGAGGCTAAATGAGTGTGTTTTGATGATGATACAAGGATTATGGTGAAGAGGGAACCTGTGCTTCCATTTCCTGGGAAACATACATCATAAATATATGTTGAGGTGCCATTATGGGGACTCATAATTTCATGTGTACTGATTTATTTTGGTTGTCACTTAATTATTAGGTTTTATCTTCCAATATGCTCGATGTAAAGTTAATGAAAAATGTCCATTTTATAGAGATGTCACTTAATGGATATTACATTAAATTTCTAAAGTTTCTATTTAAAAATACAATTTTATCTGGAGACTGTTAGTGCATGTGGAAGCCTTAAAAGAAATGAAAAATGAATAAACTTATGAAAATCACCAACAATGGAGAACAATGTGGCAAAAATAATTTGCATATTAGAGTTTATCTATTGAGATAATGGCTAGACTTGAAGATGCATTAAATTTATTGAATATTCTAACTCATTCCACTGTTGATGGGATGGTAGAAGTCAAAAAAGAAACTCCTTTTGAAATTCAAACCTATTTGCAACGTGCACAAGAAAAAATATATTTCTTGTAGCTTGAATCACAACTTCAACGACATGAACTACAATAGCGTTAACCTCATCCTAAACCTATTTTTATTCAAAAAATTAAGACAGACTCACATTAGATGCTAGAAAGTAATCGTGAGATTAAGATTGATTCATATCTAGTATCCATCTCAAGGGCAGAGTTGCATGAAGAAGAAGAAATTCATCATATGCTTTTGTTGATGTCGTTGGACCCACCAACATTTAGGGGATCTCCCCGATTTGAAGTCCCTACTAGACCTCAAACTGTTTAGAGTAGGAGTCCCAATGGCAGCTGGTAGTGTAATTCCTTGACCACAGTAGTGCGTAGAGTTACGTATGATAACTTTGGGTGAGAGGAAGTGTGTGACCCTGTGGACAGTGAAGAATGATGCATGAAGGTTCTAACACATGGATAAGAAAATGAGGTGCACGCCTTAGAAGCCTATAATAGTATGTAGCTTGGAAGGAACACATGAGAAAAATGATAGCACAAGATAAAATGCAGAATAGTCCACAAATTAAAGTGATGAATTAAACCAGCAACACACATTCAACAAGAGTTATACAATTGTATACAAAGTAGTTCATAAGAAAATTCATAAGTTAAACAACATACATTACCAACACAACTAGGGTAGTCCAACTACATTCAAAAAATATGCATGAAATCATGCTAGATCTGATATTATTATTATAAGTGAAAGTTCCATACATACACACACCATTGAAGACCACTAGCTCTAATAGTGGAACATCACCATCAAGAACATATTCTCCTCCAAAGAAGTATACTTGCTCTATGCTATGGAGAAGCCAAGGCTCTTCACAGTACTCCGAAGCCTTTTGCAAGCCTAGCCCTAGAAAAATGGTTGGATCCCAAAACCCCTTTCTATGAGTTATGAGGTCATATTTATAACAAAGGGTGGGGTGACCCTTGATATCCCCCTTTATGACTCTTTGACTCCCCATTACTCTTCAACTTCTTTACAAGTAACTCATTACATAACATGATGACCTTTCACATTCCACTAATGACACTTGGAATTTCACTTACAACATATTTACAAATAATATTGCATTTCCACATGTACCCATGTAAGACAAAATAGGCTACATATAGCCTAACAAGACAAAACAATGTGATTCTGAAGTTTGGGGAAGGACCAACTCAAGAATCTCCACTTCGTGCTTCTCGGTCTCGTATTGATGTGAGTCTTGGCATTGTATGATGGCTTCCCCAAACTGTTTGATGGTGTATTTCTGAAAGAAAAATATTGCCTCCATGCCATCTGGGTATATGGTCTTGGAACTTGTATCCAACTCATTTTGAAGCATGTGCAGGATGGTCTTAACCATGACATGGCCACTGATATACTTCTGCATCTTCTGTGCACCCAACTCTAAGTCTTCTCTGGTCGCCTCTCATCTTAGCTACTCCACGTACTCATTGATCTCTAGCCATACTTGGTTCTTGGGTTTAGCATCGGTGAGGGAACCAATTGATGGGATTATGTGTGTTCTCACCATTACATCGAAAATATTGTACAACCATGCATATGAGGCCTGTATGGTGCTAATGAATGGGGCAAGCTGCTCATAGTTCTTGATCAACATTCAAACCTTTTCTTTCTCCAGCTCTGTCTGTGGCTTTACATTCTTTCCTAAGTCAAGTGTGGCCCCTTTCTACCACATTGTCCACTCTTGTACATGGGAAATGGAAACATGTATGTTCTTGAGAATTTGAACAACCTCTTTGCTCCACAACTATAGGCCATGCATACGGACAAATTATTTATGCACAATGACAAATTCATCATAGAGCTTCCTCATGGTATCTTCAATTGTTGATACTTCATCAAGTATCATCGTCTTCATCTCCCCCAATATGGAAAATTCGTTCTGTGTTGATCCTCAAAGTTGTTGTGCCTCCTTCCTAGACACCTACAATTTCTTTTCCATTTTTTCATGCTCGGCCACCAGGTACTTTTCATTTGAGATTTTTGCTCCTACATAGGTCAAGCTAACTCTGGCAAGGCTAGTTGGATGTTGTCAAGTGTCTGAAACTATCACCTCTTCCTAATGAATGCGGGTGTTGTGTGATAATCGTCAAAGTACCTCCTCCATGATTGTACAATATTCTTTTTCAAATTTTCAAATGATATATTATCCACATCCATGACCGGATCATCATCAAGGAGAACAATTTCTCCTTGCTTGCTCGAGGCTTGTTATGACACTGGAGGTGGCAGAGATTGAGAGATGATATGTGGTGCTCTCAGCATCAGGTTACTATCTTCATTATGTGGCTCCTGCTCCAAATTCATGTATATCACTTCGACCAATTTCTCAATATATTAAGCAAGCTCCCAATCTTGTATCTGTTCACCCTCTTCCTTAGCTATTGGTTGTTGTGACTCATCTACCTATATGGGTGTTTTATGCTTTGTCATTGTGGCTTGCCTTTGTTCCTCTTCCTTCTTCTATTTCTATTCTCTTTTTGTCCTCCTCAACTCTTGTTCTTCCTTCAACTTCTTCTCCATCTCCTACAACTTTAGTTTTTCTTCTTGTAGCCTCTTCTTTTCTCTCTTCCTTCACTATGCGCGCTTTATCCACTGCTCCCTCTTTTCTTCCACTGACAGAGATACTTTCTACATCATAGGATCTTCCCTCATCTTGCAGCTTCGCTCTCCTTATGGGTTCTCAACAATCTTCCTCTTTCCCTTGTTTTACACTGGATTACTGCATATTGTTATTGTTATTGTTGCTTCCTAGGTTTTTGTTGTTTGCATAAAAGATTTCCAAGTTCCTACTAAGATGACCGACTCACTGAGTCTAGAGGCATTGTAACAATACCTCCAGGGGTCCTCCTCTGGTGAATGACATGTCTTGTGGATCCATGGAAAATACACTGTCGCACAGTGGTCCTTGAAAATACAATGGGGATCATACATATTAAAGTCTCTCATGTCAAGTTCGAATTCCACTATCTCCTTAGCTTCAACATATGCATCCTTCAAGCTCTTAATCTCATATAATCGAATCCACAAAGGAAGAGCGGGACATGGAACTTTCTTCTTCCTATGTAATCCTACTGATAACCCTATAATGATTTGATATGAAACCTCTTGCATGATCAGCTTGTTAGTGACATACCTTGGTAGAACATGTAGAGTTTTCTCTCCACCAAACACTCTGATGAAGGTGCCACCTAGTGAGGCATACTAATATGGAATGTTTACTATCACTTCCATTGGTTCTTATGACATGCAAAGTGTATCCTGGACAAGGATAAGCTTTCACAACGGGGTGAGAAAATGGTCAGTTAGCCTTTCCATCACTCCTAGATAGTTGTAGTTATAAAGAAGCTTATAATAGATGTTGTTGGAAGTCTACTTTGGTGTCCATGTCCAACTCATGTTAAGGAACTATTACTAGGTACAGGTTGCATCAAGTAAGTATGTAGACATGTAAAATATCACTTTCTCATTCTTGAGTGGATTCTGAGCATTATCCACATGGATATTCAACTAATGAGCCAACAAATATGACCAATTGAATGACCTCCCATCACTCACCAAATAGTCTAGTAAGACTACCCACCGTTCAGGAAATAGTTTTGTTCTCTTCACCATATATTCTGCAAGCAAAGATGATCAATAATTGGTAAGCCTTCCTGAGGGACTTCGTCTTGTAAACATGAGTGGGTGTTTGTATAAACTTTGACGACTCTTTCACCCAATGCTTAATGATGTCTCTAATGTTCACATAGATATGGGTGGCATAGAAAAGTGATACCATGTGCTTCACCAACTTGGGAAGGTGATACATCCAGTGAAAGTTCTCTGCCTTGAAGGTGGCAAGATATATCCAGCTATTACTGCCCAATATCATAGTATGTTCATCTGTATGTGACACAATCTAGTTGATGATGTCCATACATGGGAAAGTAGGGTACCTGCATGCAACCTTGTATAAGCCTAACAACTAGATGCTAAGATAAACATGTGAGTCCTCTAAGTCTTCCTTTAAGTTCTCTACAAAAGTATCTTCGATTTGCTGCCACGTTATTGTTTCACCCTTCTCAATGAACAACTGAGTATCTGCATAAACTGGGAGATCAACCAACTACTTCCCGAGTAATTCTCCCAACAGTTTCCTTTGATGCAACTCTCTTGGATGCCATGTTACCTGTAACTACTAGAGAGATGCTTAGCAACTATTGTACCCGTGGGACAGAGAGGACATTGATAGAAGGAAAATGTCAGTTTAAAAACCAATGCAACTTCAAGACAAAATAAAGGAGAAAACTAGGCTCATGATTGGAAGGATTGTGCAATTATAGCTGATAGATGACACTGGCTGATTGTGGGAACTGCACATTGTGAAATCCCAGTAACTAGTTAAGAAGCTTGATGACTGGAACTATGAAATATGCATTTCACTCTAGGAAAAGGCTGGGAGAGAATACGTATTGTGCAGTCTTAGCTGCCAAGCTGGGAGGTCGGCTCCTAGAATTACGCGATGTGTAGTTGAAGCAACCGAGGATAGGATCTGTACAATTTCAGAAGCCGTGGCAGAGGACTTGAGCTCCCAGATTACACAGTGAATGCATTGAAGTGTGAGATGCAGGCAATGGGACCTAAATCTGTCCAAGGGGAGTGTTAAAATCAAGCAGATATGAAGGATGATGTGATGTTGAGTGAAGATATTACTAAGTGTTGATGCATGCAAGTGAAACAAGTGTAGGAATGAATTAAACTAAAAGAAAAGGAAGTATGTGAAGAGAGTTGCTGCAACGGTGACCATTGGTGCAAAAACATGGTAACTCATGCAAAACTTGGGAAAGGAAATATAAAACTTGAAAGAACACTTATACAAGCTAAAAAAGGTTAAAAATCTGGTAGTCATTCAAAGAAACAAGTGAAACAACACTCTCACAAGATAAAAACAAAAAGTGATAGAAAAGCGGCAAAAGATGAGAAAAGAAAAAAACACCCGAAAAAGGGATGATGATCACACTAAATGGTCCCTCATCTCTTCAAGAAAGCTAGAGCTCCAAGATCAAGTGTCAAAATGAGCTCTAGCAGCATCAATTAAATACATTTTGTTCAAATTACAATTTATGACGTGCATGCCAAAAATGAAGGAAAAATAAACACTTGGAGGAAGTTTCTAAAAATAGCACGTGCCTCCTTTGGGTTACTGAACATAGATCCCTATCTTTTAGGGATTATTTTTGTTTTTTATTTATTTATTTTTTTTATGAAAAACTGTCCTGCATTGCTGAGAAATATTGCACAGTTTTGGGAAGGACTGGGCAAATCACTAGTTCATGCACTGAGAAGTTTCTGAGCACAATGGGTTCTGCACAATTTCTAGACTAAGTGGCTCTAGGCTAGCTCTCATGTCTGCACAATTTCCCATGTCATAACTAGGTGCCATTCAATATTGCGCAATTCTAGAGTTCAAGGCCCACCAGAAGTCAAGACTACGCAATTCCCAAGAGCAAGGCTATTTTTCATCAATAATTGCGCAGTTCTCTAAGGCAATCCCAGAACTATCAAGGGACGAAGTCACAAGATTAGCTTGTGGGTTAGCAAATGAACTAAGTGAGAAAAAACAAGACAAGATAAAAATAATAAGTCTCAATCAAGGCATAAGTACCTGGGTTAGACGAGATGAGTTGATGTGGTTTTGAAGGGAGGCTCCAAAATCAAAGCATAAGAAACATTTTGGAGGGTGGTTGTAGCCGCTACAACATTGGCGCCACACTGGTAGAAATCTAGCTCCCTGTATGGATCTTATCTCATGCAAAGCGATTCTAACTCTTCCAAGGGTATTGTTCAATCCTTCCATCATCATAACTTCTTTACTTAGCTTGAGTTAAAGATGTAGTCCTTACCATTCTCTTTATAAGAAACACACATGCCAAGCTAAGTCAAACTCATTTGCTTCAATTGGGGATGAAGGGTATATATATTCACAAGTAAAATGGACTATCAGGGTTTTAGTTTCATCTCTTGTGTTTCGTCACTGCCAATAGGCCTGAACAATACCCTAGCAGAGTCACTTCAGAAATGCAAGCATCACTCAAATTCCAGTGAGCATGGATAGTACCCCGATGAAGTTACATACTTCACCTCTTTGCACAAGAAGCCTTTCTCTTCTTTCGCCATTTATTTTTATTTTTTCATTTCAAAGAACAATGCATAAGGAACTTATTATTTCATGATTCAGAAGAGGGATCCTAACTTATTTAGAGCTGAAGAGGCTTCCCCTTCAGAGAGGATATTTATATATACCTCTAACATACTTGTTCAATCTTCCCCGCTCTCCTTACTCTACTTGACTAAGTTGACAAGGGTTAATTGAAAATAAAAACCAATCAGAGTAGGTGGTACTAGTTAAGGGTGCAAGCATTGGGATTTCACCATGACTCTCTCCGAAAGGAACATATTTTCAATTAGGGTATCTTTGAGCAGAATAAATGCAAGACTCACACAAAGAGAGGGAGTAGACATATAACCAAGTGTTGATAGTTGTACAAATTCCTCTTGGATTTCACCTTACTTGTCTAAGAATCTAAACATGGTTTGATGCGGAAACTAATCTTCAGGTGAAAATGCAAACAAACAAAGGAAATAAGTAAGACAAAGAAAGGAAAAGTAATAAAATCAAGAAACATATAGAAAAAAAACCCTACTCCTACTCCTAACCTAAGAAGAACATAGGCCAACTCACGTGGAGTGATACTTCTAATGCAGACATCGGTGCATTGGTTGGTCCATGTAGGTGAGAGCATGGTAAAAAACAAAGACAAAATAATGTAAATCAATACGTTTGAAGCTTGAATGCATCCACAGAAAAGTAAAAAAGAACAGCACATGAAAGGCACTATGCAGATGTATTATGGTCTCCTATCACATTGTGCGTGGAAGACAAGCATGCACACACCTTCGAACTTCACAAATGAGAGAACATAAAGAAAGAAGAAAAAAATCAACAATGCTCACTAAGTATGACTCCTCCAATGCATGAGTAATAGGATCATGTGATTCTGGTGGAGTATGCAAAAACTTGAAATACATGGATTTTCAATGTGAACAATAGAGTGATGAGGAGCCTGGAAATATTCAACAAATTTATGATACAAACTGAAACTAACCTCAAGGCTACGAGAACCTAACATAACCATTGTCTCAGGCTAAAGTTCCTTCACATCTTGAGGAGATTCCAATTTGTCAAAAGATGGATCATCAAATACGAGTGGCTTAGAAAGATCAACAATGGACAAATCAGAATCGTGATCAGATGAATGAATTAAAGATCACAACAACCATGATCATAAGTTTAAAGATGATGGATGGTGACATCCTCATGATCTAAAAAATCGTAAAGAGGGGATGATGAAAACAAAGAAATTTCACCCTCTATGTTTCTAGAAAGGTAACATGAGAGATTGGGGGGATCTGAGAAAACATATTTGCCCTCTCCACAATCAAGTGAAAAACTAGCATTCCACATGTTCTGTGAATGATCTGAAATGGAAACATCCATAAATGAATTTTCACAAGATGGAACATAAATGGTAGAATCGTGGAAGATGTCAAGATAAATAGGATGAGGTGTGGGAAGAAGGAAGTTATCCTTCACCACAGATTCTTGTTCTGATTCCCACACATACTCATACAAAATGATATGGAAGGTTGGTTGTTCAACACCAACTCCATCTAAAACTTGATCCTTGTGAACATCACATGTGAGATCTAAGACAGATGAACAAAAAACTCAAAAATACCGAGTATCAAAGGGACCAAATTATGGAGGATGAAGAGATAAGACCAGATGACAACCATTGGGGTTATAGTCCAAATCTGGACATAAATCCTAAGAAGGTGGAGTAGGAGGAGATGGCGATAGATAAATAGTTGGATTCTCAACTTCTCCCACCTCGACTTGCAGAGCTAGATTTGTTTGATGGGGAAAGGACAAAGGCTTGCTTGGGACAACAACCTTGTTCGTCTGAGATTTAGAAGCTCTAACACCGAGGTATTTTGGGAGCAGTTGGAAATATTTGAACTCTTACAGTTTTTCAGAAACATGAAAATGATATTGAAATCTTTGATCCAATAATTCCAGGTCAACTTCAGCTTAAGGAAATTCATAAAAGTAATGAAGAAAATGATCGTGAAAATTTTGAAGAGATTATTTAGGTGATTTTCACGATTTTAAGATTTTTTGATTGAGGGATTTGCAGTCATAAAGAAGAAAAGCATGACATAATTCTATAAACAAGTGATGAAAAGAGTGTATAGAAGCTATGGAAAAAGTGTGACACCATTGCGTTGCACACCCTTCAAGTGCGGAAGTGAATAACGGATAGGAAATATCATGAGACATTACATCATGCCTGTCATAGAAGCCATCAAAAGAAGTTGCGTGCTTAAACAAGGTTGTTCCATCCTCGCCATTGAACTCAAATTTTGACAAGTCATCTATAATGATCTTCATTGCCTAATAAACAATGTGAGACAAACATGCTAGGATTATGATTTGAAAAAAATACATGAAATATGTGAAGAAATTCAAAATAGGATTCAAGGGTTCATCATGTCATCTGGCCCTCCCAGAAATGTTGACGGTGGTGGACTTGCCAACATTCAGGGGATATCCTCGATATGAAGTCCTAATTAGACCTCAGACCATTTGGAGTAGGAGTCCCAGCAATGGGTGGTAGTTTAATGCCTTGACCACGGTAGCATGCAGAGGTAAGTATCATGACTTTGGGTGAGAGCAAGTGTGTGACCATATGGAGAGTCGAGTGTCATGCATGGAGGTTCTAACACACTGAGGGGAAAAGGAAATATGCCCCTTAGAATCCTATAATAGTATGCATATTGAAATGAACACATTATTAGAATGACATCAAAAGATAAAATACAAAATAATCCACAAACTAAAGTGATGAATGAAACCAACAACACACATTCAACAAGATTCGTTCAATTTCCAAAAAACGTAGTTCATAAGAAAATGTGTAATTTAAACAACATACATTGCAAACGCAACTAGAATAGTTCAAATACATTAACAACATATGCATGAAAGTGTGTTGGCTCTAATATGATTATTATAAGTGAAAGTTCCATATATACATAGACCATTGACGACCACTAGCCCCAATAGTGGAACATTACAATAACAACACCTACTCCTCCAAAGAAGTATACTCGTTCTAAGCTATGGAGAAGACAAGGCTCTTCACAATACTCCCAAGCAAGTTTCTAAGCCTAAGCCTAGCCAAAACCTTGTCTCCCAAAATCCCTTTCTATGAGTGATGAGATTCTATTTATAATAAAGCGTGGGGTGACCCTTGATTTTCCCCTCTGTGACTCTTTGACTCCCCTCATGACTGTTCAACTTATTTATAGGTAACTCATTACATAACATGATGACATTTCACATACCACTAATGACACTTGGAATTTCACTTACAACATATTTACAAATAATATTTCATTTTCCACATGTACCCATGTAAGACAGAATAAGTTAGGGACATCCTAACAAGACAAAACACTATAATTCCGGAGTTTGGGGAATGACCAACTCAGCAACCTCCACTTGGTGCTTCTCGGTCACATGTTGATTCCAAGCTTGGTATTATATGATGGTTTTCCCAAATTATTTGATGGTTTATTTCTGAAAGAGGACTCTTGCCTCCATGGCATCTAGGTATATGGTCTTGGAACCTATATCTAACTCATGCTGAAGCATGTGCACCAGGGTCTTGATCATGATAGGACCATTGATGTACTTCTGCATGTTTTGTGCACTCGGCTCCAAGACTTCTGTAGTGGCCTGTGTTCTTAGCCGTTCCATATACTCATCAATCTCTAGTTGGACTTGGCTCTTGGGTTTAGCATTGGTGAGGGAACTCATTGACGGGATCCTGTGCATTCTCACCATTACATCCAAACTATTATTCAACTATGTATATGAGGCATGTATACTACTAATAAATGATGCAAGATGCTCATAGTTCTAGATCAACATTCGGACCTTTGGTTTCTCCATATCTGCTTGTGGCTTCATCTTCTTTGCTCAGTCAAGCAGGGTCACTTTTTACCCGATTATCCACTCTTGTACATGGGAGATGGGAGGATGTATCTTCTTGAGAGTTTGAAAAAACTCTTTTCTCTGCGGTTATAGGCGATGCACATGGAAAAATTATTTATGCAGAGTGACAAATACATCATAGATCTTCCACATGGTATCTTCAAGCATTGATACTTCAGCAAGTATCACTATATTCATCTCACCCAATGGGGAAACTATATTTTGCACTGATGCTCGGAGTTGTTCTACCTCTTGCCTGGAAGCCTACCCATTATTTTCTATTTCTTCAGTCTCAGACATCAAGTACTTAACATTTCAGCTTGTTTCTCCTACATAGGCCAAGCTATCTTCGGCAAGGGATGTTGGACGCTTCTTATTGTTTAACACTGTCACCTTTTCCTTGATGAATGCAGGTGATGTGTGATCATCTGGAAAGTACTTCCTCTGCACTTGTATAATCTTCTTTTGCAACTCGTGAAATGATAAATTTTACTCATCCATGACCGGATCATGAACAAGGAGAACAACTTCTCCTTTCTCGCTCAGGGCTGGTTCTTAAACTAGAGGTGGCAGAGATTGAGAGATGACATCTGGTATTGGACACCTATACCAATAGGTTTCATATTTCATGATTGGAAAATTCAAATGCCAAATATGCTCTACTTTGCTGACTCAAAGATCCCATATTTCCAAGGAAAAGTAAGGTGTGTACATGCCTTCATGCCTATTAAAGTGTTGATGGATGATCCAACAGTCTAAACTGGATCATGCCATGTTTCAATTTTGTTGTAGAATAGAGAAAGAAATCTGTCCAAACTGTCTAATCTTGGAAGATCAGTAGTTAGGCAGAGAAGCTAAGGTTCCCAACTGCTTAATCTGGGGCCTTGGAAAAAATAAGGGTAGTTCTAGAGAGGAAATCAAAGGAAAAAGCCAATGGAAAAGAAAAGGCACCAAAAAGGGTTTGCAAGTCCAAGTGCAGCCTCCAAGAAGAAACAAAAAATGCTAGGCAAAATAGTTGGGTAGGTAAATGGGGTTGCTGAAGTGGTGTTACTTCCAAGCTGAAACTTTGCCAGTCAAATACAAGGAAAACATCATAATGAAGCATGTCTAACTTCCCTTTCTCCTGATTCACCACTCATTACTAACCTCCCTTCACAAGATGTGTTTATAAGAGAGATTCAATGTTTTATATTGGTTCTTATGGCCTTTAGAAGCCACATTTATTGTGTAAAGTTCTTTTCATTTTGATCTACTCTTCAAGCTAGGTTGTTTTCAAGAAAACTTAGTGATATCACTCTTTATCACCTTCTCCCTCCATCTTGACCTCTAACTTGTATTATTTAACTCCCTATGTTACCCTTTCCCTACTACTATAACACCATGGTGTATAAACCCCAAGCAATGTATAAATACCCCCTCCTTGGCATTATAGCCATATGGTTCACTAATAGGGAATTGAATTAACACCTGGTTAGCTCAAGAACCCAAGCCTAACCTCTTATCTCCATCAGAACTCACCTACCTAGCCAACTCTCCATTTTTGCCTAAAAACCCTTGAAAAAACCCTTTTTTCACCCTTATACCCACTCAAAAGCAAAAGATATGCAAAAACCCACTTAATCAGCTTTATCCTAAGTATGGGACCAATTTGCGCGTTTATGCGAAAAACCTTATAAAAACCCTCTTTGCCTAAGTTTTGAACCAATTCGCGATTTTGTGAAAATTTCATTAAAAACCATGATTTCTGCCTTTTCCTAAAGTCATCGACTATGCATAATTTAACGAAGAAATACATGGCAAACCATGAAATTTATCAATAGTGCAAAGGGTCCCGCCGGGCGTAGATTCCAAGGAAAATACTATTATAATACCCGCCCGATGACCGTATCCTCCGTGCAGGTCCATGGTCCGATAACCGTCCGATCTAGCCCTGTTAATCCAACGGTCGACGCTTGTATTGGACCGGCCCCGACGTCCGACAGATATCATCCGATATCTGTTAGACGTTGATGTCATGGGGGGTCCACGTGTCGCCTCCAGAATCCATCGCAGCCCCCTCTGACAGATTCCCCGCCGTATAAGAGGTAGCCCGATATCGCGCCACCTGTCTGCCTATGTCAACGCCCTCGTGCCACCTGTGTCAGTGCCACGACCGCGCGCCTTGCCCACCACTGGTCCACCTATTCACCACCTCACCGCCCCCGTGGACTAGTCTTAGGCCGCCACGTCACCTGATGACGTCATGCTGACGTCATCCAACCCGGACCCACTTGCTGATGGCATTTAAAAAAGGCGCCAATGACCCGAAAAAACCATATTTTGTCAAAAATCACGCGTTTTTTTCACTTTTTGCAAAAATGTTGTTGTGCTCTCTGCATGTGTTTTACGACAAAGAATTCACCAACCTGCTCAAAACCAACCGGAGAGCTTCAGCGCGCGTACCCACCTACTGTTCCGACCCAAGCAATCCATCTGCCAGGTATTTGTCCGTGAAAACCTCTCTGAAACCTGGTTTTCTTTGTAAATGCTAAAAATTACGTTAAGCACAGAAAATGCCTAAATTCACCGGAAAACTACTTACACCCAACTCCCTCTTGGAAAATTGACGGTCGAATTTCACTAGCCAAGCCATTTAGACTGCAATTTCAGTGAAAAACCCGCATTCTTCGTTCGCGCAGTCATGAACTAGAAACCATAACCTGCACTCAATTACTGAGGAAGGTCTGTTAAACACTATAACTTGCCTTTTCAAGGAACCAAAACAGTATTTCAACTGCTGTGGACTTGCCCTATCACCTTGCATTTTCAGTTTGCCTCTTCACTCAGGCAGTGCTCTTCTGGCCCAACAAACAGAAGTTTACTTACCAATCAGTATCCAAACAACCATGGAGGCTCCAAATGCTCCAGTAGCCCTCAATGTTGCTCCCCTAAATGCCCCCCAGAGAGAGCTGGAGTGGCAGG
>APFE031323569.1:0-13578 GCA_000404065.3 Pinus taeda | reverse complement strand
CAGGTGAAGCCTAATGTAATCTCTAATGAACTTAGACAACTTGATAAACAAAAAAATAATAATAAATAAACATATACAAATTGATAAGTGACGTTAATGAGTATAGATTGTGATTTTATAAAAGAATACTTCACTTGAATAATGGAAAATTGTGAAAGACAAATTTAAAGTCCAAGAATTTTGATTCTTTAAGTAGAAATTCAGATTTGGGACAAACAATAGCTTTTAAGGGGCCACCTAGCACATAGAGGATACAACTTAATGGTGGAACAAGTCCTAAGAAATAAATAACTATTAGTGGAAGGTTTTCTGCATGCTACGAGGCTAGGAGAGATTAATGCTAAGTGCATAAATACCTGAGAAAAGGAAGGAGCCTCAAGTTGCGGGAACACAGGTAGATGTGCTAAGATGGGGTTGCCTCTATGATTTCCACCATCTATCACTTGAAATTGAAATCTACAAAACTAATAACGAGAAAGGATGAGGAAGTTGCTTCTATGAAATCACAACCCATGCTTGGGAGTGTCTGGGTAAAGAGATTTTGGCTTATCGATCGACTAAAGATGGGTGGAACATCCCTCATCAATTTGCATTGCCCATAAGGTCGCAACTTCATCCAATCCTTATTGCATCCCTAATCAATTTGTACTGCCCATATGGTTGCGGCTTCATCCAATCCTCAATGCATGTGTTTTATCAACGGTGTTAATTCATTATTATCGGTACTTCATGCAAAAATATCTAGAATTAGATTAGATTCTAATTAATGGCTTAGATCATTTTTGGCTTAATCCTCGTCTTCTTCTAGAAGTTTCACTGCCAGTTTAATTAATACCCTCTAATTATTTTCATTTCCTAAGTTTAGCCTTAGGCACCCATTAAAAATAATTAATTATTTTAATAAAGCTATCTTCGGGTGGAATTTCCCGAAACGATTTCTGGGTATTCTGGAATACATGTGTCTATGCCTCCAAACAAATTCTGAATCTTAGACCACATCTGATGCTATTGGAAATCAACACTCCCTCTTAGCGAGGAATGTGCTCTAGTAATGCAACTTGCTGAAGAATCACCCTGACTCTTTAACATCTCTCTCTGCGTCGCTGATGTTCGACATTACTGCCCACCAACTATTGCGCAAATGTTGCATCTATACTACTGCTGACCTTGCTACTGCCAACACTGCATCTGTACTACAACCTTTGTAAATGTTGCATATGTGTTGCTAATGGCTCTACCACTACCAATGCTACATCTGCATTGCAACCTTCTCCAACTGTTATTGCTACTGCATCAGCAATGCAAAAGCATCCAAAGTTATTGAACAAGTGTTCATTATGATGTATCTGCTACTGGATTTCTGATTGTTGCTAGTCTTTGTGTTTTCATTGAAGCCACTACACTGCTGCTAGCTTTTTTTTGTGCCAACTGCATTGCTGCCAACACTAGCTCTACACTACTATGATTCTGGTGCTCCTAGCCACTGCAGCTGTCACTCCAACACTCCTCTGCATCAAATGACCCGATCCATCCCGCTACTTCTGATATGGTCTCCCGTAGAAAAGTATTGATCCAAGAGGCAGACTCCTCAAGGATCCCGCCCATCTGCAGTTTTTTCGAACTACACTACCAGATCACCCCACCTCTCCCCTGGAGATATCTGGGCAATCATGGATAACTCCTCCTCCTTGATTTTGCGGATGTAGCCTTCAGATCATACTTCTCGTCTTTGTCCTTCTTCTTGTCAAGAGGACACTACATAGCATAGTGACCAAGTCTACCATGCCCAAAGCATTTGATCTTTGAGACATCCTTCTTCTTTCTCCACTGCTCTTGCTGCCCCTTAGATGTAAGGGATGCATTCTCTTCCTCCTCCTTGGGCTTCGTCCCATTATTTCTACTGCCATCAAGTTTGCACTTGACTAAGTCTCGACTCATCTCTTCCTGCTGAAGAGCGACCCACGTTCATTCCCAATCTGGCAATTTCTCTCTGCCCAGGGTGCTATGGAAAAACACTTGTCATTCTTCTGAGACTGAATTTAGGGTCAACCTCACTATCTCTGTAGGTTGAGGTGTTGATCCTACAGCTCCCAACTGATGTCAGACTTCCTAAAGCTTTGGCAGGAACGAATCAATGTCTTCCCCTTTCTCCATCCTAGCTTATCTCATCGTCTCCTCCAAGTACATCTTTCGATGCTCGGACGATCCCTGATACAACGTAGCCAAGGCATCCCACATCTGTCGGGCAATATCCTTGCCGACAAAGTGACACACTACGTGATCTCTCACTTTGTTGAGGATCAATCGCTTGGCCTTTGCCATCTCACCCTTGTACTTCTTCAGCAGATGTAGATCCGCAGGTACAAATACGACACTGTCGACTTAGGTTTTGAGATTCTAATCATCGAGAAGGCATGAGATCCTTGCCTTCTAGATCACATAGTTGGATGCACCATCCAACTGATCTTGATCTTGCAACCCATGAGCTTCCATCTCTGCCAAAAAAATGTCGTACTACCTCCTCCCTCCTCTATATAGATACTAGGCTGGCCTACACACTTCATGTTGATGTTAATAGATCTGCTCCTCTCTGATGCTGCTCAACACTCGAGAAATTGACTTCCCTAGCTAGGAATTCTCTGAGGAAGAAATTCCCTCAAGTGTCTCCTTCCTTCTTCTGACATTTTTTTGCACCAAGAACTGCTGCAGAAAATTGCGTCTCCCCAGAAACTACTCTGTGCTGAAGCTTTTCTTGCGCTGCTCCCTCTGCCACCAAAAAATCTTGATCTGGAAATCTTACCTCTCCTTCACTCACTCATAGAGAGATCTTCCACGAAAATCTTGCCCTCCTGGCTTTGATTGCGCAATCCCTCCGGGGATTCGATCTACTGCCTATGCAACACTTCGATTTCCCTCCTCCTCCTCAACATTGGCTCTTCTATTTTGCTACCTTGCTTCACTTGTCGTCTGATAACACGTGAAAATTTAGATGCAAACATACCTACTGCAACAACTGATTATGTTTCTTCTATTTGTTAATTACTGAACAAAAGTATTTATTGTTTCCTACAGTGAACACCGAAACTAATACAGTGCAGCCTTCACAATTTAAATAAAATGTCGAAACAAGAAACTTAGCAAGAAAGAAACACAACACATGACATCGTTATTTTTGGAAAAATGTCCTCGGAAAAACCCAATGGGGGAAAACCTGTGCAACAGCTAAGGGTTTGTATTATTATGCAATAGTTTCTTAATACAATCTTTGGATGCCTTTCTGGCTATCCAATACAGAAAATTTGACTGATAGAGAGATAAGTGAGATATAACTCACACTATCATTGGCGATCCATGACTGATCCAGCCGCTGAATGATTAACCCCTAGCTTCCTCGACGTAGTTTCTGCGCAATGACTGGAGTGCTCTGCGTCGCAGCTTCTGGGGACTGCATCACTCCTTTAGTTGATCGATTTTCCTCTGGAAATTCGACTCCTACCCTCCTGGTCTCACACCCTAGCTTTTGGTTCTGAAACTCGACTTCTCCAGGAAATTCGGATCTCCTCTCAGGCTTTGCGTTGCCTCTTATGGATCTCTCTCTGCTTCCTCTGCTATGTATTCTTGGATCAGGAAATATTCCCCCGGAAACTATCCCTGCCCCTCACTGCAAGAAATCACTTCGATCTCTTCTCTAACAACTACTGCGTTGCCCTTTCTGAGAAATTTGATCTCTTGATCTCTCTCTGATATATTTTCCGAATGCCCATCAAGCCTCCCCCTATAATATTCTCTTTGAGAACCAATGACCCATATTAGATTCTAATTAATGACTTAGATCATTTTGGCTTGATCCTTGTGTTCTTCTAGAAGTTTCACCATTATTTTAATTAACACCCTTTAATTATTTTAATTTCCTAATTAGACTTAGGCACCCATTAAAAATAAATAATTATTTTAATAAAATTGCCTTCGCGTGTAATTTCCCAAAACAATTTTTGGGTATTTTGGAATACATGTGTCCAAGCCTCCCTGCCAATTTTTAGGCTTAGAGCACATCTGATGCTACCATAAATGAACACATCATACAATACTCAAATCAGAAATCCGAGGCTGCCATTGCGTTTAGGACACTCAAAATCCCCTTTCTAGGCACTTCTTAAGCTCTAAAAGGTTAAAAACTGAGCAAGATATGGCTCTTAGAACCAAGCTCTAATATTTGTCTTGAAAATTGATAAAACCTTCTAATTGTTCTACGAATTCTGCCTTTACACAGTTCGCTGAGTGAGAATTTCAGCTGGGAATGACGAGATTCCTGCCGCAAAATGTGCAAATTTTGGCCTCTTTAATTCTGTCAATAACCTCCTTAAGCGCCAAAATAGGGTCACATTATGCCATGTCGTCGGGGCTAACTGCCCGCCCCCGTCGGCTTAGCTCCCTGCTCTGAAGGTTCTTGTCCCACTGCACTGATAGGATCAGGGGTGTCCCACTGCACTGATAGGATCAGGGGTGTCCCACTGCACTGATAGGACCAGGGGCTTGACAAACTCCCTGCCCCCTCGGCCGGAATTCAGGGTAATGGTCACATATATACTGCCGAGAACCGATGGTCAGGGCCTATTATCCCACGCCCTCCGCCATAGCCTCCATCGGGTGGTCTCGTGGGTGTTAATGTATATGGGAGCCAGGGCTAACTTCTCGCTCGTGCCACTAGAGCCCTCGCTTCTGTCCGTAGTTAGTCTTATGGTCTATCGTGTGACCAGGGTCGGTGGCATGTGCCCCAACCCCTCCCCGAAACGTCGAAACCATGTCATAATAAATATAACTTGTGGCCCATGTATAATAAGAACTAATGCGGTGGCATAGCTGTAAGGTTGTAGGTTGGTTTGCTAGAGGTCTAGGGTTCGAACCCCTTTAAGGCCCTTCAGCCCTTATAAAAGAAAAAAATTTCCAACCATAGAGGGCCACGTGCCACCGTCTCATTGGGCCACATGGTCCCTGATAATTGGCCCACATCATAACCAAACCAGCTAATGACATTATGCCACCTGGCCTAGTATGAAAATAACATATGTCGAGCCGGGATTGGTCCTCTTGTCTGTCGTCCACCCGGTCAGCATGCTGATGTCACCATGTCATCAGATGTATGGTCTGCCCAGTCAATAACCCAATCAACCCCATTGTTACTTTTTAGCTATTGGGCCAAAATTTAAGAACGTGATAACTTCTGAGGTTATTCAACCGACATTGGAATCAGGATGATGAACACTATGATTTGACGCCAGTTTCGGGAGATTCCGAGCACTTTCATGTTTTGAGCTTATCTTTGATCTCTAGATCAAGAGTAAGTTGACCAGTGATGCAAAGGAGATACTAGTTCTGAGGGGAGCGAAGTTATCAACCTAATAAATTATTTCTCATATGTGCTTCTCCTTGCTCAAGGGCCTTTAAGGAACCTTATCTCCCTTAAAGCAGCGATGGAGTTTTATTTCAAAGCCAAGTGTTTGCAAATGAATGTTTAAAAACCATGCCCCCTACCTCTTTGTCTTTCTAATTCCTCCCTAATTAAGTTGGAAATGTGCTTTTCCCTTTTGAAAGAAAAATATTTGGGATGGATTTTAGAATAATTGAATATCACTAGAGTGTTTGTGGTTGTTTAAAAAGGTTGAAGTTTAAGTCTCTCGGTGGACTAATATGATTCTCTAGAAGGGACAGATATTAGTCTTGTTGAATTCCGTCTTTGATGGTGTGTGAAAGCTTCAGGTGACGGGAGATTCAAACTTGGTCATTGAGCAGATCTTTAAGAAAAAAATTGGAATACATGCTTCAGAATTCAACATTTCAAGGAGCTTAAAAAAAAGAGTCAAATTAAGCTTTGTTAATATTAATGCCCCTTTGAAAAGTAAAATTACTCTATGGTTGGCTTTAGGTAATAAGTTTTGACATGGGATAATGAGCTAAAATGAGGATGGTTTAGTCGAAATAGATTCCAGTTGTGCAAAATAAATCTAGAGTCATTTTCTCACATTTTCATTACTGCACCTATATAGTGCAAGTCTTATGTATAGTGAAGCCAAATTGACATCAAAAGTCCTCTTGGTCAAAGGGTACATTGGAAGATTATTTGAAAGAATGGTTGGTGGACAAGTTGGTGAAGCAATATGAAAGTTTCCCTTGGTGGGCGTTGTGCTTCTTTTTCCCCAAAAACTTTTTATTCATAGTAGATATGGCCAAGAAGAGGCTCAAAAAATAGGGACGAATTCACAACCTTGTCCACTTTTCTTGAGGTAGCGTTAGAAAAACATGTGTGAAAGCTTCAGGGGATGGGAGATTCAAATTTTTCAATTAATCAATCCCTCATGAAAGCTTGTGTGGAGGGCATGCCTCAAGATATCCAAGAGTCCAACATCCTTAGGGAGCTTAATAAAAGAACATGTGAACTATAGAAAGAAAACATCTCACCCTATTGGGTTTTTAGTCTATATGAATTTTTTAATGGCGTGGAGTTTGATTTCGCGAAATCTCATTTTTTTTTCTTGATATAGATTATAGATGTACATATAAGAGGGACTTTCTTTTTGCCTAAATGATGACTGGTTGTAGGTAGCTTCAAGATGATGATAGACATATATACTAAATGGATTTTATTTTTTTATAATGGAGGAACGGTTATAAATAGCTTCAAGCTACATGATTAATTAAATTATTAAACATTTTTTAGTTTGGATGTGTATAGTAGTCAAAAGACTCGTGAATGAGTGGTCAGTCTATTAGGTGATATTTAAGGTGGATTGAAAAGCCAAGCACACTCCTTTCGAATATAGCAACATGTATTCTGATTTTTTATAATTTCATGTGGGCTTAGTATACCCAAAATCTATGACCATTTTGACGACTTATGATGGGACTTGTTGCAACAAATAGTCCATGCCCAATGATATCAAAATCTTCTATTCACGAAAAAGGAAGAGGAGGGTTTCATATAAATATGGAAGCCTCTCACATAAGTCTTGCTGAGAAAAAAGTGAAAGCTATTGTTGAGAAACTGGCTAGGGATAGGTCACTAAAAGAACCACCAATTTGTATCTATTTCAGGACGTAATCTGGGTATCTCTCATCTCAAGCGTTCTTGTGGTAATATGCCATTGAAAATAAGACGTCCTAACATTTCTGCCCAGAAAGTGCAAGGTGAAGATGTTTCGGAAGTGATAAAGGTTTATGCTTATCAATGTACTTCAAAGAACATCAAGACAAAACGATGTCAAGGAGTTGGAACAATGTTAAAGAGGACAAGGATATGGAAGCAACAAAATGTAATGGTGAGAGCTTGTATTTTTAAATCTTGTACATTTCTTTTATAATTTTATTCCTATCGTATAACTTGAATTGCGAAAAAGTGCTCTTAAGACATCGTGTTCTCATTGCGCAGATTTATGTCAAGGTTGTAATTGTATGTGCTCTTAATGGTTGGCTCTCCTGCTTGTGAGTTGTCGTCGTTCAAGTTTACTCCATACTTATTAAGTCATCTGTCACAGTCTTATAGTACATTGGTTGGGAAAAATGCTATTATGATGGCCCTCCCAAGGATGGTTGGACTTAATTTCAACTTATTCCTTACACTTCAGTGTTTCCACTACTTGCGAACATGGATATTTTCAATTTTGAGGGTTTATATGTTGCTTCATTGTCAAGGAAAATGTGCTTTTTAATGCTCTAGATTTTATTAACAAACGGGTTTATGTTTTGTAGGTCAGGCATTGTGCTATTGAACAAAATCTTATGACCATTTTGACGATTTATGATGGGACTTGTTGCAAATAGTCCATGCCCAGTGATATCAAAATCTTCTATTCATGAAAAGGAAAGAGGAGGGTTTCATATAAATATGGAAGCCTCTCAAATTAGTCTTCCTGAGAATAAGGTGAAAGCTATTGTTGAGAAACTGGCTAAGGACAGGGCACAAAAAAAACCACCAATTTGTATATTTTTTGGACGTAATCTGGGTATCTCTCATCTCAAGCGTTCTTGTGGTAATATGCCATTGAAAATAAGATGTCCTAACATTTCTGCCCAGAAAGTGCAATGTGAAGATGTTTCGGAAGTGATAAAGGTTTATTCTTATCAATGTACTTCAAAGAACATCAAGACAAAACGATGTCGAGGAGCTGGAACAATGTTAAAGAGGACAAGGATATGGAAGCAACAAAATGTAATGGTTAGAGCTTGTATTTTTCAATCTTGTACATTTCTTTTATAATTTTATTCCTATCATATAACTTGAATTGCGAAAAAGGGCTCTTAAGACATTGTGTTCTCATTGCGCAGATTCACGTCATGGTTGTAATTGTCTGTGCTCTGAATGGTTGGCTCTCCTGCTTGTGAGTTGTCGTCGTGCAAGTTTACTCCATACTTATTAAGTCATCTATCACAGTATTATAGTTCATTGGTTGATAAAAATGCTATTATGATGGCCCTCCCAAGAATGATTGGACTAAATTTCAACTTATTCCTTACACTTCAGTCTTTCCACTACTTGTGAACATGGATATTTTCAATTTTGAGGGTTTATATGTTGCTTCATTGTGAAGGAAAATATGCTTTTTAATGCTCTAAATTTTATTAACAAACGGGGTTTATGTTTTGCAGGTCAGGCATTGTGCTATTGAACAAAATCTTATGACCATTTTGACGACTTATGATGGGACTTGTTGCAAATAGTCCATGCCCAATGATATCAAAATCTTCTATTCATGAAAATGAAAGAGGAGGGTTTTGTATAAAGATGGAAGCCTCTCAAATTAGTCTTCCTGAGAAAAAGGTGAAAGCTATTGTTGAGAAACTGGCTAGGGGCAGAGCACTAAAAAAACCACCAATTTGTATCTTTTATGGACGTATTCTGGGTATCTCTCATCTCAAGCGTTCTTGCGGTAATATGCCATTGAAAATAAGACGTCCTAACATTTATGCCCAAAAAGTGCATGGTGAAGATGTTTCGGAAGTGATAAAGGTTTCTGCTTATCAATGCAATTCAAGGAACTTCAAGGCAAAACGATGTCAAGGAGCTGGAACAATGTTAATGAGGACACGGATATGGAAGCAACAAACTGTGAAGTGAAACCTGTAGTGCATGTCAAACAAAACCTCCCAAAAGTGGCTGAGTATATTATGGGTGAAGAATCTTCTGAAAATTGTCAGAGTAGCACAACAGAGATGGGACAAGAGTTAGAAGACTCTACATAATTAGACTCAAAGTCATATCGTTTTGCTAAAAGCATGGTAACAGGAGAGACATTTCAGGAATGTGATGTGCATTTTGGGGAAGAGGACTGGTCTAATTTGCCTGTGTGGTGTAGCAGTGAAGGAGATGCAGAGGGTGACATGACCTTTCACTCCTCGTCAACTTTGGAATTGTCAAATTTCTCCCGTAGGAGTGAAGCTAGCTCCTTTTCTGGGAGGGAGAATGAGCCATCATCTTCCATTTAATGTTCTCTGGGTTCAACAGATCATTCCATTTTCAGTCCCAACCATATGTGCAAGTCATATTTTCCAGCCACGCATTTACAGAAACAGGCTATATCTACAGATATCTCAAGTCATTATGACAAATAAATATTTCCAGCACATTCTCAAAGCAAGTCATACAACTAATCTCAACTGTATGAGTACTTAAATGTTCCAGAGGGAATGATGGTAATGACAAAATGCTCAGAAGTACACAAAATCAATGAAATTGCATCCCTTTTAAAATACAAAGAAATTTCACCCTCAACTCGTACAAATCCTGAATCTTGCCACTTTCCAGGGATAGGAGTTATTATTCAGAAAGTCAATTCCATGCCACCCAACGAACTAGATGTTAGTCCAACATTTTTACGTTCTACCGAAGAATGTTTGGAGGTCTTGGTGCAAATGAACTATTATTAGCTAAAAATTCCACTCTAGAGATAGATTCAAATTCAATGAATATAGGATCTCTTCTAACAGAGGCTTTTGAATGCTCTAAATCTATTTTTCTCCGCAGAGATACTGTTCTGGCTATGCTTTCAAAATTCCAAATACTTATCCAGGCGGGTTGGAAGACGTACAGAGATCAAAACAGTCTAGGAAAATGACAGATATTCCACAAAGGTTCAGATAGATTCTCAATATAAAATAAAAACCCTTATTACTGATTTGGGTTTCTCCGTAGAACCTTCTTACCAGTAACCGATTTCAGTGAAAAGCCCAAAATAGATCAGGGTGAAGATCCGGATTGTAAGGGCTCATAGCCATCAGCTGCACCACCGTGTAAGGCACTTGCTGCTGCTCTGTCCATCGATCTCTCCCTCATGATTCAAACATAACTATAAGAATCAAGTGGGCTATGGCAAAAGCAGGGTAAGTATCTGGAATCTTCTGAGTTGGTGTGAACAGGGGAAAATGTTTGTATTGTGTATGAGTATGTGGAGGGTACAAGCCTGAGAGAAGCCCTGAGCGGTAGAAGAATGCTATCTTCATGGCTTTCCAGGATGCAGATCGCCCTTGATGTGTCTTTTCGTCATTATGCACGTTTGGGTTGCCTTCACAAATACATGAAACCCAGCAGTGTGATCGTTGCGGCTCCTGGTTTCAGGGCAATGAATGAGCAGACTGAGATCGTGGATCGATCCTCGGCTCAATGATTCTTTCCCGGTTGATGGTGCTAAGAAAGTTTCACGACTTGCAGATCGTGGATCGATCCTCGGCTCAATGATTCTTTCCCGGTTGATGGTGCTAAGAAAGTTTCACGACTTGCAGTGATGTGTTTGGATGCAAATCCTAGCGGTAGACTTGTTATGACGCATGCAGCTGGCAAGATATCTAAAATTTTCCTGATATCCAAGAATTGGTCGGAAAAAATAAATGCAAATAAAACCATGCTTACTAGCACATTTGGGGACAGATAGTGCATAAAACAATTTTTTTCTTCATATCCTGGGGCTTGCATATCTATGCTCAGTGCAAGTTTCATTCATCTCATCTGGAGAATCTCTGTATTATTAGCACATTTGGGGCCAGAGAGTGCAAAAGGCCATTTTTTCTTCATATTCTGGGGAGTGCATATGGTTCATTCTTCCTGTCTGGAGAATCTCTGTGTTACTTCTATTCATTTTTATTATAAGACGAGCAGCCACATTGGCTTTCCACAGTGCTACAGATCTCAACACAATAACTGCCAGTGATGTCATTTTGGAAAAGTTCTCAACACAATCGATACCTGTGATGTCATTTTAGAGAAGTTCGTTTTATGTTAGCTATTGTGATTTATGCATGTCGATTTCTGTTGTAGTTTTTTTGCTTCCATTTCAGGATATTTTCAAAATCAATCATCCAAATAAAGATGATTAAGAAACATAAAAAATAAATTATTCACATTGCTTATGTTCAACAAAATAATTATAAAAAAATGTTAACATATTATATATAATTCATCTGAATTACAATCTATAATTTTCCGACGCATCAGGCAGAGCATTGCAGTAAAGCATGGACGTAGTAGATGGCAAAATTGATTTGTCTATAGCTATCAAACAGGATAAAGTCTTAACACAAACAGGAGTCTGCCTTCTAAATTAATACCTGTACCTAAAATTTGACGAATACTTTGTTATCAAACAGGATAAAGTCTTAACACAAACAGGAGTATGTCTTTTAAATTAATACCTATACCTAAAATTCGACAAATACTTTGTTATCAAACTTAGCAGATGAAGAGGCTAAGAATGTAACTTATTACATGCAAATCACAGGAATTGCATTCCAGAATTTTAGAACATATTAACTCTTCTCTTTGATAGGTTCTTCATGAGTCTTTGATGTAGTTCCAGATGTAACTGATTGAGTTGGAGACATTGGAATATCCCGTGGTGAAAGTCGTCGATTTCCACTGGCAAGGCCTTTTGGAACTGGTTACAAATACATTTAATGCGATCAATAGTAATAGTAACACATTCTACCAAAGCATTGGAAAGAAATAAAATCCACTTTGACGATGGTAAAAAAAAAGAAAAACCAAAGTTTTAAAATGAAAAACCAAAGATATAAAATGTACCTGGAGTAGAATCATTAACTTGTGCCCCCATGACATCATCCGCCACATCTATAACAATCAGCCATTGAAAAAAATTGAGTTTCATATAACATGTTTTATTTCAGATAGAATGATAGCTATAGTATTGTTTTATACTCTAAATATGCAGGTGAAAAGGAGTTTGAACTTGCTCTCACATGTGCTAACAGGCGGCACAAGAATTTTGCAGAGAGTAGGGAGGAGAAGAGCTTTTGTTTGATTAATCGAAACTCCAACGATCTCACTGTTATTGGTAAAGAGCAGACATAGGCACATGACATTGGCTTTCACAGTTGCCTCAATAGCAGAGCAACACTGGGGGCTTACACTGTCGACTTTTCCATTGGTAACAAAATCAAGGCAGGGATATAAGCCCAATAATTGTGTTACACAATTGTTTGCAAGACTAGAGGAAGAGGCAGCTTGCGCCGAATTTGTTGGTCCAGCCATAAGCAGGACCAAAATGGGGATTATGGCGATAACATGCTCCATTGCCATTGAAATTGAAATTGAAATCTCTGCAGACACCTTGACCCTTAAATATCTGAAAAAATTCTACACAGTGTAAATGTAAATGTAAATGTCTACACACTGTAAATGTAAATCTGAAGCACAATTGTGAGACTATAAATAAATAAAGATAAACGGCGATAAATAAAAATGAATGAAGATAAACTCCCATTAACAGTTGTTTCACTCAATAAATCTAACAGAAACTATACTCAACTAACACTTCCATACAAAAAATACCCTACTAAAAGACTTGTAAGCAATTTTTCTTTAGTGTAAGTTTTGGTGAAGCACCTGTTTTACTGTATAATTGCATACAACCTAACACGTTATTGGACTATGAACACTTGTGGACTTGGACTATCTAACACACTACTGGACTGGTATCTATGCATTCAATCGAACAATTGAGTTGAACAAGGAGAGTAGAATGATGGGTCGTTTCATTGGTTAGTTAGAGTTGGCGGGACTTGGACTATTTAACACACTACTGGACTGGTATCTATCCGTGCAATCGAACAATTGGGTTGAACAAGGAGAGTGGAAGGATAGGTCGTTTCATTGGTTAATTAGAGTTCGCGGTTAATGTTAAGATGAGTTAAAGATGCTACCTGCATGTTTCAGTGCTTCAGTTCGTTCACATTATTATTTATTTTTTTGTTTCTTTGGGAGGTCAAGTGAGTCTAATAAATAACTTCTACTTACGTTTTCACAAGTCTAGTTTTTCCCATTTCGGCTCTCCTGTTAATACGTGTACGTGGCAGAGTAATGTATTACAGATCTCGAGTTTCATGTGGAGACGTTCCCTTTAAAGTTTAGGCATCATGTAATCGTTGGGATAGTAATCTTAAAGTGTTGCTGTATTTAGAATTGTTAATTAAAGTGGTATGTGGAATTGTAATTGTTAACTTACAACAACCTAAAGTGCTACCTAGACGTATAATTCTGAACCTACAATAAACAACAGTTAGAATTGTTAACATACA
>APFE031323567.1:36254-69733 GCA_000404065.3 Pinus taeda | reverse complement strand
TCCATCTTCAATTCATTCTCCGCAATAACAAAACCCAGATATACTAGTTCCCGCTGAAAAAAGGTACATTTCTTCAAGTTAATTAACAGCTTGTTCTGTTGTAATTTTCTCAATACACTCTGCAAATGCCTGAAATGCTCCTCCTTGGTCTTACTAAAAATTAGAATATCGTCCAAGTAAACTATTACAAACTTACCATTAAATTCCTTCAGCACTTCATTCATCAAACGCATGAATGTGCTGGGAGCGTTGCTCAAACCAAACGGCATCACCAGCCATTCGTATAAGCCTTCGTTTGTCTTGAAAGCGGTTTTCCATTTATCTCCCTCACGAATCCGGATCTGGTGATATCCACTCTTCAAGTCAATCTTGGAAAAATAAGTCGCTCCACTCAGACAATCCATCATATCGTCCATCCTTGGTAAGGGAAACCTGTACCTAACAGTAATTTTGTTAATAGCCCTGGAATCTGTACACATTCTCCACTCTCCTCCTTTCTTGGGAGCCAAAATAGTGGGTACTACACATGGGCTCATGCTCTCCCGAATCAAACCTTTGTCCAACAACTCTTGAACCTGTTTCCTAATCTCTTCATGGTCCTTGGGACTCATGTGGTAAGCTGCTTTATTCGTCAGACTTGCCCCTGGTATAAAGTCAATGCAGTGACTAATATCCCTCCTAGGTGGCAACTCATCTGGAAGATCATCCACCACAATGTCTCCAAAATCTTGCAGCAACCTCTGAACCTCTTCTGGTAAATCTGAAATCTGTGTGTGGAGTACCACTGTTCTTGGTCTCCTTATGACAGCAAAATTTATCTCGTTGTCCTCCATCTATTTTATGAACTCTTTTCCACCTAACAACAGTGCTTTCGCTCCACTAGCCTCTGCTGTGCTTTCCTCTTTGATGGGTACAAGCGTATGCTTGATCACATCTTTCACAAACTTATAGCAGTTAGCTTTCCCATCATGAACTGCACTCCTTTCAAACTGCCAAGGTCGTCCTAACAGCAAATGACAGACATCCATTGGCATGACATCACAAAGAATCTTGTCCTTATACTTACCAATCTGAAACTCTACCTCACACTGTTCATCAACTAACAGTTGATGCCCCTTCTGCAACCACGATACTTTGTAGGGAGTGGGATGTTTCAGCTTCTTTAATCCCAGCTTCTCCACCATCTCCACAGCTACCAGATTATCGGTACTCCCACTATCAATGATTACTTTGCAACACTTACCTCGTGACTTGCAAACAGTGCAAAACAAAGCTTTTCGCTGATCTGGTTCTGTAACTTCCTTTGCTGGTTTTAATAGCACCTTATTCAACACCAAGGCTTCGCCTGTTTCAGGTGTATTCTCTGCTTCTTGAGGTGTCTCCTCAGCATCCTCTGGCTGAGCAACATAGGTTCCTCTCCCGCCTGCTGGTTCACCTTCAGGACAGTCATAAGACTTGTGTCCCAATTTATGACAATGGTAACACTGGACAGTTCCCCTGCCCCGACTAAATCCTCATCCTCTCTGAGCTGGTCGTCCTTCCCTGTTGCTGTTGTCTTTCTCTGATGTACCAGCAGATTTGGAACTGCGGCCTTCCTCATTTGAGACTGCACCTCTACCTCTGCCATAAACCTTGCCTTTCCCCCTGCCAGAACCACCTCCTCTCTTGGAGTTCTGTTTCCTGTTTATTTTCTCCTCTGCCTTCAGCGCAAACTGATAGGCCTCATCCAATGTCTGTGGTGAAAGGATACCAATTTCATCCAAAATCTCCCCTCTCAAGCCATTTACAAATTTGGCTGTTTTCTCTGAGGTATCTTCCACATACCCTGCTCGCAGATTCAATTTATAGAATTCCTTTGTAAACTCTCTAACAGTCATTCCCCTTTGTTTCAGGTTCTGCACCTGTCTGTACAACATAATTTGATAGTCTTTTGGTAGGAACTTCTCTTTCAGCTTTGCTTCCATCCTGGCCCATTTCTTGATTGGTTGTTTGTTTAATCTCCTTCTTTCTGCCTGAACACTGTCCCACCATAAGGACACATGTCCTTTCAGCTTGGTGGCGGCAAACTTTACTTGTTTGTCTTTGCTGGTCTCCTCAAATTCAAAGAATTTATTCACTTCACTTAGCCAATATAACAACACATCTGCCGATAAGCTTCCGTCATAGGTAGGCAACTCGTGCCTTGGCTTATGACTGGACAACAAAACTGATTTTAATATTCTCAGTTCTGGTGTTACTCCCTCATACTCATCCTCCTCTGGTTCAGTTGTTTCTTCATCACTGTTATCTGCTGGGTTTCTTCTTCCTCCAGCCTCTATCACTGCCAATCTCTCACGCAAAACTCGTATCTCCTCTCGCAATCTAGCATCTACTGGCCTGTGGACTAATCGTCCTCTTCCTCTTCCTCTTGCTTCACCTCCTACCTGTTCCACTTGTTCTTCCACCTGTTCCATTAGCTCTAACTCAAGAAACTAGCTCTGATACCACTTATGATGGCCTCCCGCCAATTATTAAAATATCTCCGCCCTTGTAATGGCCCTTCCGCCAATTGATAAAATATCCCTGTTTTCGACAAGACCTTGTCCTGGCCGAATTTATGGTTGACCTGAGCTATCGTACGCCACCTTGGGAATGAGTTAGGGTTTCGACGGACCTTTCCGGTTATCCACCTCCAACTGTCGGTCTCCTTACACACAGTGCTCTTTTGTCAACGCAAAACCCTAATCATTTCTCATTTTCACTTTTCCCCATCCCGCGAGCTGCTCTGTGACTGTGTAACTTTTGGGTTCGGTGGTTCTGTTCTCCATGCGCTGTCTGTATGGATTCTTTTGTTTTCTTGACACTATAATGGTAAGCTTTGTTCGCCTGTAAACTTACTCCCTGTTCAACACGAGAATAGCTGAAGGTTATGGTGTATTGACTGATTTCTGTTCATCTATTTGCTGCGTCGTTCCAGGGTTAATGCATTTGTTTTGCTGACAAGTTCCTCCTTAAGCTCTTGCGCTTCGACCAATTTCTTCAGGTAAGTTTATGGTTCTCTGTTGAACATTCTCCGTCCTCCTTTTAGTGGCTCTAACGTGCTCAGCACTGGTCTTTCAGGGTCTGCAAGTAATGATGGTCTCCTCTGACTTATCCCTCCTCGATTCAGGTGAGAATCCTTTAAATTTCGCTCGCTCTTTGAATTTCGACTGACATTTGGTTGTCTTTTGCGCTAACCTGCTTTTACTGTGATTGCAGGTGGTTCCAAGTCATGGGGTTTTGCAGGCTCGGTGTGCTCCACGGCTATGTCGAGTTCCTCCGCTCGTATTCTTCCAGGTAGTGTCTTTCCTTATTTAGACTGTTATTTAGTCCAGGCTCTTAAGTCTTTCTTTGTGACTAGTTTGTCACCTGTGCATACAATGTTAGTTCCCGTGCATTCTTCGATGGCTCCATTCTCTGGTTCTGTCCTCGCGTCTGTATCTTGTTCCTAGTTGGGTGTTAAAACCCTTCTTGAAGTTTTTAACTGTCACGGCATCTAGTTATGTGTCGACGTTTTTGTATTTTTCCTGTGGAGAAAATATTCAGGGTTTTCAAACCCTCTGTCTGTAAATTTTGTTTACGGTCCGGTTCTGTGGAACCTTAGGGTTTACTCAAACCCTCATCTGCCGGTCTGTTGGGAATTTCTACCGTATCCCGTTTGGTCTCTGGTTGTAATATCACTTGCTGAACTCTTATTATTTTGGGACTCCGACGTTTTTTAATGGAAATTTTGTTCAAATGAAAGAAACGATATTGCTTGAATGATATTAGTTATGAGTTCATTTGGTTATTGAAATGATTCGCTGTAGATTTACTTCCTCTGGCATTTGATAAGCTTATACAAATGATGAATGGTCAGGGTTCGAATTACCTTAGATTTGCTTCTGTGTGCCTGAACTCTCGTTTTATTTGACAATAGTATTTGTCCGTTTGTCTTGTGCTGTTCGTTATTTCGCTTGTCTGTGTAGTTGGCTGCCTTCGCAGTTCCCGTCTCCTGGTCTGTAATGACAGCTACAGCTTGTGCTATTTTTCTCCACGCGATGCTCTGTCGATTACTTCAATTTACATTATTATGCAGAAAACATATTATGCTGCTTTTAATTAGATTGTACAGTGATGCTATATTTCGAATTAGAAAAGATGAATGGAAAACAACGTTAGATGAGAATGATTGTATCTATATTTCTTTTTCTCTGTTCTTCGGGGGAATCCCCTACAATGGTTCTCTTCCTGCTTATATCCTAATGAAAACATAATTGTTCTTTGTAAACTGTCTCAACAGAAAATAATTGTTTTGTTAGTTCTTTAACTGTCTTTAACTAATGTAACTTTAAAGAGACTAATTAATTATTTTTTTCTGTTACCAATTTCTATTAAACAGTAACAGTGATCCACTATGACTATCCTAATCCTATCAACCTACAGACAGATGAAATAAAATAAAATAAGTAAAATAAAGTCCCGTAACTGACAAGCCCAACACTTGCCCAATTAAAATAAACGACTGTGTGTTTTGGTCTCTTCGTGAGACTGTCAACCACTTTATGTCTCCTCAGAGCTGGATGCTCTTGCATCAGCCACACGCTTCCTTAACCCATCAAGAGATTTGCTCGAGTTTCTTAATTAAGGATATTGGTATTAAGGTTGTCTTTGGCCTTTCATCCTGCCAAGGTTTTAACATAGGCTCATGTTTTGTGCGTAGTAACATATTTCTCTACATGGTTTGTATTCCCCAACCCTAGGGAACTTCAAAACTCCAAAAAAATTAGTCTTCAAAGCTCTTGAAACTTTGCCCAGCTCCCATTACAAATCCCCCTCAAAAAGTAACATTCCCATATAGTTCCAAAACTCTCGAGAACAAAATCAGAATGAATAAAAAACAATTCCAATATATATATATATATTAATTAATCATAAAATAATCATAAATTTTTATTTTATTTTTAAGATATTAATGAAATTATCAATATGCGAAATTCAAATTATCAATTTACAATTGTTTTTATTATTATAATAATTTTTTTTCCAATGTATTTTTTTCAGGTCTTAAATAAAAAGGTCATCATGTGCGGCCGCTCCATTTCCTCGAATAGGTAGAAAACAAAAGAACCATCATTGTGGATAGTAAAAGTGTGTTATATAGAGACGTGTTTGGTTATGGTTCGCTTTCAAAGTATTAAATATTTCGTGATTTTTTCCTATCTTTATTGTTTAGTCAATATATCATGCGTTAAGTTGAGAAATTGGAACTTTCATGTTCACACATCGTTAATAAGCGATGCACCTCCTTAAGATACCAATGTTTAAAGGGTAATTTCTATCGTTAAAAATTAATTATGTTTTTTTAACCTTCTAGATTATTCAACTTACTTATGACTATGATTGAAAAAGGAGAGATTAAAGGAAAGATTATTTTCCTTGAGCTCGGTATAAACGGTTATGTATAGTCTAACAACATCCATGTTTACTTGGTAGATTATTCACTTTTATATCGGATTATGATTCAATTTTATATCTCACAATGTCTATGTTCATTGATTTTAGTGAGTGGAATTATTATTATAATTTTGATATTGAATTTATATAGAGAAAGGTTATATAGTAGTTAGTATTTGTTGTTTAATTTAAATATAATTTAATTAAATAAATAAATATAAAAACAAATTTTTCATACAAATATAAAAAATAATAATAATATTATATTGTTAAATGACATCACCAAATTTAAAATATAATTAACTAATATTGTTTATATAACATATATATATATATTATATATATTATATATTATAATATAATCATTTTAAAATTGAAAATGTTATGAAAAAATATAATTCATGGAAATAGAAATAATAGAAAAAAGAAAGAAAAGATAAAAAGTTTAATAAATAGAAATAAAATTAAAAACAAAAATTAGTAACTAATAGAAATGGGAATAACAATCCATAACAAGTGTAATATGTAGCATTGATGCTTATTACCTACCTGTAGCATTGATGCTTAGTACCAACCTCTTATGTAAATGGCATTTGATAGTAAAATAATCATGTGAGGATAATTATAAAGTAGTAAAAAATTGTCTATGATGTCAAAATGATTTCAGTTATTTATTTTATTGATAAGAGGAAGTAGACAAATTTTAAATAAAGTTCTTTCTCAGTGAGGTGGAAATTGAAAATGAAATAGTTAAATTTGAGGATTTTGATAATTATATTATTGGTTTAAGACAAAATAAAAAATAAAAAAAAAAATAAGAAATTGGTAGATTTTTTCTTTTAGGTCAAACGGCATTGTGTTGGGCAAAAAATGCAATAACAATAATGGGCATGATCAAGATAATTTTATTTAAAACTTTGCAGATTTCCATATTTATGTAACTCACATGCTTATTCATAAAATTAAATATAAGTCTGATTAAAATACGTTTTTCAATTTAAACATGATACAAATTAATATATGTTTTTCATTTTATCTAAAGGAAAAGTTTTCAATGTGAAAGCAATGAGAAATATTATGTGTATATTTAAAATGAAAAAATATCCTTCCTTAAGTCACGAGTATCACACTTGGCAAACAACTCCTAAGTAATTAATATGTGAAAAAAATGATTATTTATTTCTTTATTTCAGTATATTGAATTTTTATATAGATTAAGATCAATATTAACTTATATTGATATCAAATTTGTTTTATTGAAATAGATTTTGATTTATTAGAAATTAAAAAATGTAAATAATTGTGCTTGATTAGCTTTAAAATTTTATTGTTCTATTAAAATTTAAAAGGGTAACATATCACCATAGTTTTGATATTAGGGTTAAGAAGGTTAATATTGTAATAAATATTTTGAATTTATAATATAATGTGGGTGTATTAAAGATATTTAAAGAAAAAATGCAACTTCTTATAAATGAAAATTTATTTCTATCCATAATATAATGAAGATCGTCCAATGCCATATTTGACTATATCATTAGTGGAGATTTATTTAAATATTAAAAGTATTAGACTTCTTCTTTGAGTTAGTAAAAATATATTCTCATGATTTTTTTCCATGATCTCTTCCAAAAAAATGCTATAAATTTAGAATTCATAACCATATAAAATAATAAAAATAACAAAAAATACTCAAATATACTATTGTAAAAAAATGTATTATTAAATTATTTATGTAAAAAATGACTTCTTCCTAATTTTCTATTAGTATAAATATTTTTTTAAAATTTAATTACATAACCTTGTTTTATCCATCTTAATAAAGATATCCATATTAATAAACATAACCATACTGAACTAAAAACCCTTAATTTTTTTTAATTATTGTGAGAGATGATAAAATCTATCGCAATAAAAACATTGACATTGAAAAACAATATACATGTGTGAAAACGAAAAATAGTTACGTGCATATCTATATTACAACAGAAAAATATTTTAGCGAATTACTATACATGTGTAAATCATCTTTTGCAAGTCACTCCAAAGTCTTATTTATTTAATTTAAGCTAACCTATTAAATTATGTATATAGTTTTAATATAAATGAATGAATTTTATATGGAAAACTTTGTTTATTAAAATAAATTTATCTCGAAAATCACTTCTATTAAGTATATTATACCGTACTAAATTATAAAAATTATGGCAATAACCAAATAAATAAATATACGTAACACATCAGATGACGTACGCACTCCTTGTCAGACATCGAGAATCAGATCAGGTACGAGTTATGACACATCATCGAGAATCATTTGTTACGGAAACTCCTATTTCCAACCCCATAGAAAAATAAATGCTGCCTGACATGCAAGGCAAATAGCTTTAGCCCTCTCTCTCACAGCACACTAATCGAGATAGCAGCATGGAGAGAGAGGGCTAAAGCTATTTGCCTTGCATGTCAGGCAGCATTTACTTTTCTATGGAGTTGGAAATAGGAATTGCCATTTGTTACGCCTTGGCAGGTCAGATTTGTCGGACATCGAGAGAATCGTTTAATAAAATATTGTCAAATAATAATAAACAAATGATTTATTTGAATTTTAAGTTTATTTTTTTAATTTTTTTAAGAATGAGATTAATGTGTGAAATACCACTGGCATTAAGTCATTAATGTAAAATTTATAAAGCAGTTGTCTATAACGCGATTTTTTGAAAGCTTTTCTGGTGGGTTTTTTCGGTCAAAATCCGGTAGCAATTTATTCGAATCGCAAGTTTGATAGCTAGTTTCTACACAATCAAAGCGTCCCAGGGGTTTTTCAGGGCGCTGAATCCAAATATGCAGTTAAAAAACCATTTTAATTGCAACAAATCAAGATTTAACCTCAATTTCTTCCGCCGAATTCATCACCGGAATCTCCAAAAAATCGCATTATAGACCGGAATCTCCAAAAGTCGCATTAAGGACAATCTCCAGTTATAAATAACTGTCTTTTAAAATAATTTGATATTATGGAATTTTAAATTAAAATTGTATATGATTAATTTTAATTAAAACCTCATCAATGAATTTCCTTTCAATCATACTGAAAATTTAAAATTAGATGAATTTCGTAAAATACCAAAATATTTATTCTTTATTTAAAAATAATTGGAATTAATATGATATTTTTAAAATTTTTAAAATTTTTATTGCAAAATCAAAAAATTATTGAAACATAGTTATTTGACAAAAAACATATATTACAATATACTTTGTTTTAGTATAAATTAGACCTCAACCAATCACTTTACAAATAAATAAATTTAAATAATAATAAAAAATAACAAAAATTGAATTCCTAGTATTAAACTATGCACAAGGGTCATAAATTTTTGGTCAAAGACAAACTAATACTTAGTCAAAGGCAAGATTGAATACTCTATACCATGCCTACGTAAAACCAAGGGCTACATAGTAGCTAGTACATGTTGTTAAACCAAAAAATAATAAAGACTAAGATTCCATCACAAAAATAAAACAACTAATAAAACACTATATTATTGAATATCATCACCAAAAATAACAAATATGATTAATTAATAATGTTTATTATAACATATATACACCTTAATATATATGTGTGTGTTTTTTACTTTTTATGAGTATATATAATATTTTATAATTAAACTTATCAAAATATGTTTTAATTATAATAATCATCTTAAATAAAATATGGTGAAAAACTATATTTATTAAAATGTACATAATTAAAATCAAAATTAAAATAAAAAAGTAAATAAAAGATAAATAAAAAACAAAAATTATTACTTAGAAATTGAAAAGTTTCGATATCACTTAAATAAGACTCACCAATCCTTTAACAATAAATAAATTTAAATAATAAAAGAAATAAAAAAAATAATCCCAATGTTAAACTATGGATAAGTAGCAATTTTTTTGATAAAAACAAAATAATAAACCGTAAAAACAAAATTAAATATATAATACTGTGTGAGACCGATATAATAAAAAATATATTGTTAAAAATAAAATCAATGTCTTTTTAGGCCCCAATAATTTTAGACACCATATAATTCATGAATATAAGCACATGGACTAATAAGTTTTTTTTTGTGTCTATACATGAATTGTCATTACTGGCATTAGTATCACAAGTCCACGTTCATGGATTTTGATATGTGAGATAAATCTAATTATAATTCAATTAATTGATTTCGTATTTTCACACATACCATTCATGAATTTAAGCTGTGGACTAATAAATTTTCCTAGTGATACCTGAATTAGACTATGGAACGCCATAAAAGAAAACACATGAAAGACTACATTGTTACCAAGGATTCCTTTTCCAACATTTAATTGAATTTTGTTAATTTGGTGCATCCATGACAACAAAATCAGTGGGCTCTTTTGGGAAGATTTGATTATTTATGTTTTAGTCAATGGCTTCCTTCTCAGTACTAGTAGATTATGGTTAACCCTTGTGATTAGTGTTACCTTGTCTTGATAATTAAAGAAGTTATGTCAGAACAATTTTTCACCCCCAATATTTGTAACCATCCCACTTACAGTGGTCAAAAAGATCTAGCTGGACAGACACAAACATTAAATAGACTGTCTTGACCATTTGAAATCATAAACAAGGAAGGAAGGAAGGTTAGGATGACTACCACTGCAAATTTTGCATCAAATTGTGCTTCTCGGGCAACCCAGTAGGGGAAGGTAAAAATATTTTTGGTGGCATACACAACTGTAACATCCCTACCGTAATAAGTCAGCGTAATCAATCAATTATGAAGTAGTAACTTTAAAAGTTACGCATCAGTTATAAAAACTTACTCTTGATATTGGAAACGGAATGAGAAACGAATGGAAAGGGAAAGAGCGGTTGCCAGCACAAGGTAGAAGTTGGAGGCTGCTACCTGCAAGCAAGAGGTGGAGAGTTTCAATTATGTGTTCCAAGAAAGTTTAAGATTAAGTGCGGTTTTCGCTAGTGCCGTAGTAGGTGTTGGGATGTTGCCAACCACTGGGATTGTTGAAAAAGTACTTAACACGACATTTGCTGTAACTATAGTTTACATGTGTTTGGTGGATCTTACGATATGTTTTCCGACGTCGGAGATGCAAAGAAAACAAGCGGTTCGGATATGGCAATACATAGCTTCCCTGTTGTTGATGGCAGGGATTTTCAACATGAGATTTGGTAGGCCTGGGATTCTGCGGATGTTGTCCGAGTGACCGAGCGTGTTTAGTAGCCGAGATTTCCTTGGCCTCCGCGATTTTGTGTGAAATTTAACAGTCAATAGATGCGAACGAAGGGAGAAAGAATTTCTTCTTGAAGTATGGAGAAGATTAAGAATTTTATGGTAAAGATCGAAGAGCTAAAGGAAGAGCAGAACGAAAAGCCTTTAGTCGGTCCTGTAGTAAAGGATGGATTCATGCCTCTACTGCAAGGAATCCAGTGGCGCTGTGACATGTTCAGGAACCGCTGAGGGGAGAGGCCTTTCAAGGCATAGTTCTGACAGGTGATGGAGGCTGCCAAGGATAAGATAAGTAACTGCATTCTTTATAAAGAAATAATTTTAGTGCATGCAGTAAAAGAATGATTATTTTATACGTTTTCTTGATAAGAAAATATGTTAATGCATGCAGTAAAAGAATGATTATTTTATATGTTTTCTTGGTAAGAAAATATGTTCATGCATGCAGTAAAAGAATGATTCTTCTATATGTTTTCTTGGTAAGAAAATATGGTAATGCATGCAGTAAAAGAATGATTATTTTGTATGTTTTCTTGGTAAAGAAAATATGTTAGTGCATGCAGTAAAAGACTGAATATTTAATATGTTTTCTTGGTGAAAGGATATACGCTAATGGCATTGTGATACTAGCTAATTTCTACGTTCATGTGAAACAATTATGCACTACATGCATGATAGAATTAGCTAATGATGCGCTTCTAGGCTCAGATATTTATTTATATAGTTTTCTTTTTAGGAAAGTGTGCATACTTCATGTATGAAGATGATGGCTTTTATGAGAAGATCTCTTGAAACAAAAATAGAGTTTCCTATTTTTGAAAGACATATGAATAGTGTTCATATCATACCAAGAATCCATACTTGTTTCATGGAAAGATTATGTGCATTGGAGTAAAAGTAATTGTGTTAGGAAAAACACATGTTGTATGCACATAAGGGTAGCTATTGTGACTGTGGAAGTATGATTTTGTATGATTTTGTGTGTACATAGAGAAAGTGATTATGTTAGCTTTCTTGAAAATAATAATCTCTTGAAAAGTTTGTCTTGTTAGATGAGTTGTGTGGATTTCTTGGTTTTGATGCATAAAGGGTAAGTTAACCTTGTTATTGTATCTTGATAAAGATGGATATCTAATTAATTTCTTGAAAAAGAAGCATGAGAAACCCTCATATAGGAAGATAGAGAAATGAGGTTATAATGACTTCCTTTAAGAAATAAGTATGTGGTTTGTTGTATGAAATGATGGTAGTATTCTAGTGAAGGGAATATGTATTGCATACATTAAAGAAGGGCTAATATGATAAGCTATGGTATGCACAAAGAATAGTTATTGTGATATGGAGTTATGTTCTTTGTATGTTAGAGAGACTATGTTGAGTTCTAGAAAAATAACTATGTGAAAAGAACATATATGCTTAAGCATAGAAATAACAATTTATTACATGTATGAAGATATAACGATTGTGTTATACATGTTAGTAAAACTAATGGGTTGGAACTCTTAAAGAGAATTATGCGTTCATGTAAATAGACATTGAGGAGGTAAAACAATATTTACTTGAGTATATGTACTAGTTATATAGTATGTCATGATTGCTCATGCATATGAGTAGATGTTAAAAGATCTCTTTTAGAGGTTGCTTATTGATTGATTAATATGGTATCTAATCTTGTTGCCAAGCTTGTTGACGACTACATTGATAGGAAACGATCGCGGATGGTGCCAAAGGAAAGTGATGTTTAACCTTGTGGCAGCAAAAGGATTAATGGTCCATGCAGATGAGTTTGAGTTGAAGGATCGTACATTGCTAGAACAATCATGCCACAAGGAATGTTGCATTATGGTGGTATGTAAGTAAAAGATTACATGGAAACTCTATTAGCTTTTAGCTAGTTATGTGACAACTTAATGATAATTCACTGTAATAATTTTATAACAATGGTTAAGGGATGGAATCCCTTATAAGCCATTGAGTGAGGGGTGAAATCCCTCACGAGCGTTTAATAATAAGATTAAACGTTTGCTGGTTTTCACTCTACGGGGTTTCCAGGGTATATTGGTGTTCAATGGTGTGATTTCCTTTTGTGTCAATTTGATGATGATGAATCCTTGATGTTGATGGTTCTTTATTTGATGGCATAACCATAATGTCCAAGTATGAGATTAATTAATATGGTTAAGGAAATCATGAAACGGATGCAAGGATTCATGAGACAATTTATGTTATTACACTACCACAGTGGTGGTTAATGATTATGCAACTTATTGTCTTTTATTACATTTTACTTGATGTGCTAATGAACATTATATCTAATAGTTAATGAGGAATTGTGGAGTTGTGAATTAGATAATTACTTGTGGGTAAATTGTATAAAAACATTCTAACTCCCTGCTTTTACATGCGAGGTTACTAGGTTATGTGACAACAACAAATTATAGTACAAGGGTTACGAGTTAGTTTTTTTTTGTGCTTTTGTTTTTGTTTTTTTATTTGTATTACTCATTATTTTTTTTTTTTTTACTTTCTTTTATTTTCTCCATAATTTTAGCTTCTTTTTTGTAATTTTTTATTTTTTTTATTTCAATGTATGAGGATGTTTTTGAACTTATAATTTCATTTTCATTTTACTTTGACTTATAACGTTTTATTTTTTTTTTAATTTTAATTTTGATTTTTTGACTTTTTAACGGATCAATTTGTTTTTCTTTGTTTTCTCTAAAGCATCTCCACTTATAAGTAATCCATGTTTAGATTAGGTACTCCACCTTTCCCTGTATCATAAATGAAACATAGTAGAGGGTTCGAAAAGTTGGCTCCAAAAAAATATCCGATGTAATATCTCTAAAAAAATTTCTTCTAAACATTATAGATCACAAAAATCTAAACTCAATTTTTTTATTTTAAAGTAGCCATAATTATTTGACATAGACCACTTACAATCATGTTTGCAAAACAATTTCACATTGGTACTTCATGAACAATGTCCAATTAGAGCATTATAGTTCATTAAGGCACTCGTACAATGCTATTTGTGCCATGAATTTAAAAGCTTCAAATGGAACAATTGACTCAAAATTTCAGTTCAGAGCTCACACACTTATGCGCACCAATGATTCAAATTCGCATGTAGGTGCTTAATGAGATCTATGTTATACAATGTAAGTAAGGCATAAATCATTGAATGCTCTGGTTTAAGTTCTATACTCAACAATGGATGCCAACAATAGAAGATGACTTAAAGCCAGAGTAAGATATAAAAAAGGCAGTTGCACTTTCTAACACAGTGGATGCCATTGCAGGCTTTATCATTTATGTGGATTGTTGAAACTTGTACACCGAATTTATATATATGAAATGGTATTTCATATGATGAAAAAGATACTAAGTAATCTTTGTCTCATTATATCTTTGTTTTTGATCCAAAATTGGATCCTTAAACTCTCATAAAGCTACTTGAACTCTGTAAAAACTCATACTGGAGTTTAAAGTCTTGTGGATTTCAAAGCCTATCAGAAATAACCTCTGAACAACGACAATTTTCAGCTAGCACAGAGCAACGAGGACCTTCGGTCAAAATGCGTTGACCGTTGACCCATGGGGACTGTGCATGGCGCAAAAATGGTAGTTAGGAGGCTAAAACCAGAAAATGAAGGTTGTTATCAATGGGAAAAACACCTCGAAATGGTAAAGCCCCGAGCGCTTGGTCACGAGGAAAGCCAAGAAACCATGGGAAAAGCACTAAAACCAAAGACGGGTCCCGCGCTCCAAAACCGGAAAAATATCAGAGGCGTTTTGGGTGGTAAGCGGGTTTGTTAGAGGACCCAGCGATTCCATATGTTGATTGACGCGTGTCCGGCGGATGAGAGATAAAACCGCTCTCATTGCGGGCTAACATCTGAGCAAGTCAGCCACGTGATAAGAGTGATAACCATCGGATCTGGAGGCCCCAAATCTAACCGTGGAGATTGCGCCCGATGGGAAACCGGATTTGACAGAGAAATAAGCTACGATGTATAAAGGTTTGAATTCCAACTTGGATGATGAGTTGGCAGAGATTCATGTTTCACGGGCATTCTTGGAGTAAACGGTAATAATGGCCATTTCAAATGATCGAGAGTGTTTCCGGTGAACCTGACACTTATCCGCTACGGAATAGGTGTTCGCTTCCCTGTGAGATGATGCAGTGACTATAACAGCTAAAAGAAGGGATTCTAGCAAACAGAGGCAGGCGATTTGAAGAGCCGGGAGAGGAAGCGAACAGTCATGAGATGGATTGGCATTAAGCCATGAACAGACAAAGAGTAAAAAGTTGTGGGAGAAAAAAGAGCAGCCTAAGAAGTAGTAAGCAGACCTAGAAGTAGTAAAAACCAGAGCCGAGCTCACTGTAATAGGCAGAGCCACTAGAGATTGGAGGGCGAACAATGAAGAAAACGCTGAATGCGCAGAGAGTCTTTGGAGTCACTTGGAGGTCGAGTGAAAAGCTAGAGAGCTCAATTGGTAGCAGCATATTGTTGTCGAAGTTGCTTGGAGGTCAAGCGATTCACAGAGGCATGAAAAGGCTGAGTGAAAGAGCTTGGAGAAGCCAGAGCCAAGAGCCAGAGCGAGAGCCACAACTAGAGCTGAGAGCTCGAGCCACAGAGCTAGAGCCAGACTCAGAGCCACAGCCAGAGCAAGAGCTAGAGCTAGAGCCAAGAGCCAGAGCTAGAAAGCCGAAGAGCTCCAAGAGCCAAGGGATGAGATAGTGTTCTGAGCCCAATGTTCCTGTGTAAAACATTGGAGTTAAGTGTAGGAACTTGTAAAAGAATTGAAGCCATAATCCCAGAGAGCCTAATCAAGTTGATTAGAGCTCAAGGAGACGTAGCCCAAGATATCAGGGTGAACTCCATATTATATTTTTGCCTTATGTGTTTTTTTTTACTGTTGCTTTAACTACTGTTATATGCATTTGTGTATCAGTTTAAGTACCTTCCCATATCAGCACAAACAAAAGATTTTAGAGTAATTAATCAGCTGAAAACAAATACAAGCATGCACCCATATTTTCAAGCATTTCTTATTTCCGAATTGGTTAATCATTAAGACTTGGCAAAATTAGAAGCTTTGGAAGTGGGAGAGGTTCTTGTAAGTTCGACAAGAAGCATAAGAGCCCCATTTTCAGATCAGTTTTATCCATAAATTCCCAACATGTAACCTTGGTGATATCTTGGCATTTATCTTTGAATATGATAGCCATCCCAAGATGTAAAAAAATAATTTTTTAAGAACTAACAACCTGTATATCACCATCATTGCAAGGGTCAGAAAATCAATGTAGAGAGAAATAACATGTTCAATTTGATAACCAATGAAGTTGAACATAAATGAATTAAATTATTTTATAAAAATAATAAATTTCAAAGTGCAATGTTCAATTATAGAAATTTTGCAATTTTTTTTTGTCAAACTCAAACTAATATGAGTCTGATAAAAAAACCAAATGCATTATATACTACCTATGACATAGATAATAAAGTGGACATGGGAACATCAGGGAGGTGGGCAAGATGGGCTCCCATATGGGTCCTTGTAAATGTTGTTCCAAGAGGTATGGACAATATCTTTTAATCTTGTTGTAGAGGTATAGGTGGCTTTAGATTGCTAGCCAGAGTTATGGGAGATTTTATTCCTTTTTCATAACTGTGTTAGTTTTTGATGGAAATAGTAGCATTAGATAGGTGTTCTAATCTCTAAGGTTTCAGAGAGGTTAAGGAACATAAGATCTCCAAAACACAGAAAAAGGTTTTGAGAGAAAAAACTTAGAAATCTCTCAATTAAATTAATTAATTAATAATTAAAAAGTTCCTATGTCCAACTTAGGAAAATTGTTTTTTTTTTTTGTTAAGCTTGGTAGATCCTCCTTTTTCATTAATAGAAAACAAATTAACACCACATAGAATTGGTTAGGTGGCCTCAACTTGCCCAGTGGGAAACCAAGTCTGTTGGCCACCTATTTGCATTATATGCCATCCAGTAGCAAAAAATATTAAATGTCTATATCCAAGCAATATAAGTTTTAGTTTCCTGTCCACTTCCATACTCTAGAGTTCTACATACATATTAAATGCATAGATAAATTTAAAAGCTAGCTGCATATATAAACAAAATTATTAGTAAGTAGGCATGCTAATCATGTTGTTCAGCTGACGCTGATTCAACCAGGGCTAGATATTTGGAATTTGATCCGAGAAGCTCTCTCTGAACCATAATGCATGGCATGTGCTACTCAATTCAACCAAGGCAGATGTTCTGTTTTTGCAATTGGAACTGCACCTTTTGAAATTCTTGCTTGTAGTTTGGCATTCCCTAGACCATGAATGCCATGCCTACCGAGATATGCTCCATCGCCTTTCCCAACAGGCTTTCCAAAAACTAGTACAAGTAGAGGGTTTGTTTGAACTAGGTGATTCTCCCTCTTGTGTTCCCATGATCTAGGACGAGGACTCTCAAGTCCTCTAACTCTGTATTCATCTCACTCTCTTGCTTCATGTCTTCCTCCCATTCTTTTAATATTTTTCTAATTTCTTCATTGGTTCCCTCCCAATAGGCGGTTTCCGCTTCACTCATTAAATGCTCAACAGACTTCCAACCTCGTCGATTGCCTAAAGAGCCAAGTTTTATGTCATGCTTGGCCTCTTGTGGCCTCTTATCTCGGCCTCGAGTCTTTGCTGGTCATGCCATGATTTCACCGACCCAACCCTTTGTAGTGCATGGCAGATAAACTGATTTACGAATTGTAACCTAGTCAATCCTGGAATTTCCTTATGTCGGGGTGGGTTTGCCACGTGACAAACCTGCCTTTCATACAAGACATTCAATTAACCAATTAATCTTCATTGTGTTACTCCATAATTCATTTATACGGGTGGTAAAACTATGTCGCTCCATCCCCCCAGGTTCAAACACCCCCCTGACACTTGTAGTTGCATGCCCCTCATGGTCATATGCAAGATACGCAGCAAGGCCCTGCCCATGACCCAAACATGAGGGTCTAGGTCCCAATTAAAACCCCCACTAGCATTTCTCATGCATGGATTATCCCTCTAGTCCCAGTTACAGTGGCCTAACTACCCTCCGACCATCAGCCCAACCTGTTTGAGTTTCCCTTAACTTCCAACCCAAAAAGCATAGTGGATGCCCAACACAGGAAGCCAGCCATCCTGAGCCCCATAGCATAACACTCGTCCCCCCTCCTTCTATCATATCCAAACTCAATTCCCTGCCAGGTTTCCTGCCCACGACGTTTCTCCTCCTTCTCCCCAGTTCTCGAGTTCCTGCAATCCCCCCTTTGGATGTGCATGGCCAAAAGACAAAGGATTCCTCCCAAAATGTAGGTGTACAAGCAAACAATATCCCCATACCCAAACCCCAAGCTTTTTCAGTGATGCGACGACATGCTCCTACACTATGCTCCCTGCCCAATACCAACATAATTCCCATATGGGATATGAGAATCTCAAAACATAGTGAGATGGTTAGGATTCCCAATGAATTACAAAGGCAGATGCAGGTTATCACTACAAACCCATGCTCAATCCCTTACAATCCCTACACCCCTTCCCCAACTTTATTTTCTTCTCTGGCAGACGAAACCAAAAACAGGGTAGCATAATGAGATGAAAGAGGATGTCAATTACATACCCGGTTTCCTTCACTTGCAGTCGGTGGGTTCTTTGTTGCCTATGGAGTCACTACACATGCCCACCACTCCAAGCTCCTTATACCTGGTTGTTCTGGTGCTCACTACACTTCCCTCTGGGGTGATTACAGACTAAAACTCTTTCCATCCTCTCGCTGCCACCTTTCCTTAATACTCTGTCCATCATCATGCAAAGGACCACTGAACCCATCGCCTCGAGTGTGTGGGGGGCAGTGGCTCTGTACCTCGTGGTATAGTCCATTAACATGGCCTTAATTAGGTGATCAGTCGGCTCACACCCCAGTCGGGGGTAGGAAAATTTATTAATTAATGGGTATTACTTGAGCAGATTGATTTTACTCTGGAGACTTCCAAAAACGTGATTTGACGAAATCTAAGATGGTTTGGGCCATTGGTCATGATTAGATATTGGTCATTGATGCTCTAGTGATAGATTATAAGAGAAAATCGATGGGGTTGGAGAGAGATACAGGTTACAGGTTTTGCGCAAGGTAGTTCAAATTCCCTAATTCATAGTATTAGGTGAGGGTGCATTTCAAGATAAGGGAAAGAAAGTAGTATGGGTTTCAATAGTGAGAATTTTCAGAGAAATTCTTAGGTGGTTTTCTAGTTTCCAAAGTCAAGGAAGGAAGGCCAAATTATCTAGAAGGGAGGTCATATTCTGTAGTGAAAGTTGCCAAAATGAGGATCGATTAAGCAACTAGAGCCTAGACCTAGTCCCGGGAAGCCTAGAGAATTGTTGCCAAAGGTAGAGAGAGGTAGGATGACTCATTTATAGGAGTTCTAGAGGTAGAGAGAGGAAAAACGACTCATTTACAGGTGTTCTAGAGGAAGAACAATTTTTTCTCCAGCAAGCAATGCACATTTCCACTCAAGTAGTGCAAATTCGTTGGGAAGTGCAAGTTTTCTAAAGAGGGATAGGTTGAGTAGTTGAGAGGGAAAATATTTTTCTTAGTATTTTCAGTTGAGATAAATTACCCGAGGATAGCTAGTTGGGCATCCAATTTTAATTCTATATATTTTCTACATAATAATAGAACCCTCATCCGCTACACTGATTTTCCCTTTAGGGTTTTTCTAGAGACAATTGTCTAAAAATAACAATGTCTTTTTTATTGTGTGTGCATCTATTTCTCAGTTCCACATTTTTATTTCTGTAATGTATTTTATTGTGAAGAATTGCAATGTGGTTTATTCACTATTTTTCATTAATAATAATAGTAACAAATAAATTGCATAAGTTAGGAAGATAATACTCAGTTGCAACGATTCAAGAAATTTTCACATGGTATTGCGAAATTTCATAGGCAGAGGTGTCAAGATATGGTATATTCTATGCTTATAACAGTTTACTTCTTTTTCTTATTATATTCCACAGATTAGCAATCACATGTACATAAAGTAAAGTGCAGATAGAACATTAAACGATCGGCAGAAAACAAGCCAAGACAAGAGACACAAGCTGTGGCGGCTAGCTAGGCACAAACCCCTCAATGTGTGGGGAAACCCTTTGATCAAATCTTCTTTTATCTTCAATAATTCAGTAGAGAGAAATAGTCCAATAAATCTGATTTATATCAGCATTAGTAAACCCCTAGATCAACAACATCAGTATTAACGACTTCATCATCAAATTAGGGCAAACAATATCTCACAAAACGATCGTCAGATCGGCTTGATTCCACCACCAAAAGTTGCGGCTTCCAGAGGAGGTTTAGATGAACTTACAACACAGTTCAGATGAGGAGATCTTCTTGTCCACGCAGGTCAAACTTTATTTCTGCAGTTGCAGCTTTAGTTTCGGCAGCGTTCGACTTCAAACTAGGGCAGTTGATATATTGCAAACTGTCTATCAAATTGACTTGATTCCACCACCAAAAGTTGAGGCTCTTAGAGGAGGTTCAGATGAACCTACAACGTAGTTCAGATGAGGAGATATTCTAGTCCACGCAGGTCAAACTTTACTTCCGCAGTTGCAACTTCAGTTTCAGTAGCTTCTGGCTTCACATGTGTGAGGGAGAGACCCTTTTATGCGCAGTAGAGAAGAGATTCTATTCTGCGCAGTAGAGAGAGAGATGTGATGAGATGAGTGAGTCCAAATGAGGAAAAGTCCTCCTATATTTATACACAACGTTGGTGTTTGAATAGAGGCGATTGTTGGGATTCTAAGCCTACATGAGTTGTAGGTCAGCTTGATAGTAGTTCCATAATCAAAATAAATTCATATCTCCATGAATACTTATCAGAATTGGATGATATTTATATCAATCCTACACCTCTCGACGAGAGGAATCTAATAAAAATATTATCAGCCATGAATAAGATGACCCAAATGAAGTTTTGGCCCTAGTTGCCAATTTAACAAGAGGACACTTGATTATGCAGTTTCATAGGGAGATATGAAGTACTAATTTCTAGATCTACGTAGGCCAACTAGGTAGTGTGAGTAGCAGAGAGGTAGAAGATTGATTTCCATTTCAGGGTGAAGGAAAAGTTTGATCATGCCTGATATCTATGAATATGAAGAAGGATTTGCAACAGATCAATTGATTCACAGAGTAGACCTAGCACAAAATATTTATAGCAACGGGTTTGTAGTAGTAGATCGGTGCAGGAAGGAAGAGAAAATAACACAAAGGTAATTTCCATAAATTCTCAAAGGTTTTCTAGTTTTCCAACTGCAGAAAGGGAGGCCATAATTTCCAGCAGAAAAGGGTCGTACTAGGCAGAGAGATTTTCTAGTGTGAGCTTGCCAATCTATCTAGTGGGTGCTTTAGAGTTAGTAGTGAGTGTGCTAGTGCCAGAGAAGGACATCTAGAGGTAGAGTGAGTTTCCAAAAGAGAAGTATCAGGAAGTGTGAGATTCAGAAATGAAACTGGAGGCAAGTATGAATTTTCCAATTGTTGATCTATGCATTTCCTGATGGGAGTGTGAGTGTAGGAGGAAGGTTGGGTTAATGTGTTGGAAGGAGAAGGAGATTGGCACACAGTTCTATATTTATTTGAGTTTCACAAAGGTGGCCACAACAAGACTCAAAAATCACGATAGACTTGACGAAGCCTCTAATTTTGGTGCCTGGAAAGACAAACTACAATTCCTATTGGATGAGCAGGGCTTGAAGAATTTTGTGAAAAATGGCATGGCTAAGTTGACACATGCACAATAGTCAACTACCTTTAAGAAGGAGATGGCCATGAGGAAGAGGATGGTCCTAAACATAGTTTAGGATCATATTGTCCCACATATTGCAGATAAGAATACAACAAAGGACATGTGGGATGTCATTGTGAAGCTGTATGAAGATTTATCTGAGAATCGAAAATTTATTCTCAAGGAGAAGTTGAGGTCAGTCAGGATGTAGAAGGGAAAATATGTTACATCCTACCTCACTAGGAATCAGGGAATCACATACGAACTTGTAGCTGTAGGAGAGAAACCATCAAATAGTGAATTGGTGTGCACGACACTCAATGGGTTCTTCAAGGAGTGGCATTTATTCATCTAAGTTATTTCTAGGTGAGAAACACTTATAAGTTGGGAGAGTCTATGGAGTGACTTCACTCAAGAGGAGCTAAGGATTAGTCTCACAGATGGTACCATAATAATCACTAGCAAGGGATCGAAGGTGGAGAAAGAAGAAGAGAACATAGCCCTTGTAGGTAGAGGGAAGGTGAAAAAGGGTCCCAGTCAAGAATAAGACTCAAATAGAGAGAATAAGAAGAAGGCTTTGTTGAAGGTCAAGTGCTTCAGATGTGGTGAATTTCATCATTATGTCACCCAACATCTTAAAGGAAGAAGGAAAAGAAGGGGAAATAGGGTCAATAGACAACAACTTTGGAATAAATGAATGAGTTGACCTATAGATTGGAGGAATATGCATTAATAGCAACAATACCTCTAGATGGAGGAGGAGCATGATGCTTCCGATGATCAGGATGAGCAGGGTCCATGGAAGATCAACATGATGTCTAGATTAGACCTAGTTGTTGTATATTCTTCACTTGGATCACCACCTTTTCTACGGGAGCCCAAGAGTAAAAGTAGCAAGAGGAACAATCATGATATGGGAGTTACATAAGTTTAGTTTCATCATGGCATAGTCAAATAATTAAGAGACAGTCAAGAGCCTGGGAGGCACAATCATATTCTCAAGAGAGATTTGCAGAGGCAAAACCAAACATAGTTAGTTACTTAAGAGATAATTAGGGAGCCAGTTGGGCACAGTCGGACACTAAAGAGATAATTGCAAAGATAGTGTAGTGACATAGGTAGTGTGAATTTCCTAGTTATAGAGTGCAGGTGAAATTCCAACCAGAGAGAGACTCCATGAGAAGGTTTCCAACTAGAGAGACTTCCCAGTTATTTTTGGTGGGATCTCGAGATTCAGAGGGAGTCTGGCTTTGGATGGATAAACCCTATGGAGGCTTGATATTTAGCTTCTGAGGTGGTCATACACAAAGTTGCAGTGGTGTATACCAATAGTGTCAAATCAAAGATTGATTCAGTTACAATTGGTAGCATGTGAATCAAAGTATGTGTAGTAGCATGAGGATAGTATTTCCCAGATTGACTTCTTCATAGTGATTTGTAGTGATAGGGAGTCATATCTATTAACATGTGAAGAAAGGAGGTAAAATAGATATCAGACATCAACAAAGTGTGACAATACAACTACAGATTGTTCATAAGGAGATATGAGAATAATGGATAGTGGATTGTGGAGAACACCTTTGTCGCTAAGAGGGATTGTTAGTTTTTGATGGATATGGTAGCATATTACAAGTATTTTAGTCTCTAAGGTGTTAGAGAGGCTAAGGAACATAAGATATCCAAAACCCAAAAAAGGTTTCAAGAGGAAACACTTACAAAACCTCTCAATTAAATTCTCTGTATTTGCTACATAATAATAAGCCCTCATCTGATACACCAATTTTCCCTTTGGGGTTTTTCAAGAAACAATTGTCCAAAATAATGCTATCATTTGTATTATGTGTGCATCGATTTCTTAGATCTGCATTACAATTTGGTTTATTCACCATTTTTCATTACTAATTAATAGTGAGAAATAAACTACCTAAATTAAGACCAGAACACTCAATTGCTACAGTCTAAGAAATTTACACAAAATATTAATCTATAAACTAATTGTATTGAAAATTATACCAATTTATTAAGTATGCTTAATTAAATGAATATTTAAAATTTTCAAATTATTATTATTATTATTTTCAAATTTTAAATAATAATAATAATATAATTTTAATTATATTTAACAAAATTTTCCGTCTTAATGCTCACGACTTTAAAGTGAGCATGGGTATAGGTTCTTGCAAATGTTGTTACAAGGTGTGTGCAACTTTACATCACTTGCAAGAACTATGGGAGATATCACATCTCAATTCAAATTACACTTAAGTATTTAATGTTTAACCATGTGAATGTTTAGTGGAATAATGGTAGAAACATCAATTTTAGTAAATACTTTTCTTAAGAAATTGGCGCGTGTGAATTTTGTAATTATATAATAGTGCATATTCAATGCAACAATGGATAATTAGTCATGTTATGAAACTCATTTTTAATTTAATATAAATAATTTAAAATTAAAATGTTTTTTTTTAAGAAAAGTACTTTGTATTAAAAAAAATCTAAATTTTTTAGTTATGAATTTTTGGAAATATTATTTCTTCATTTACTTCATTTAAAATTTATGCGTTTGATAATAATTAATCAAAATAAAAAAATCTAATAAAAAAAAATAAATAAATTATGTGTTTGATAATAAAATATCAAAATGAAAAATTCATAATGAAATAAAAAAAAATGATATGAAATAATTTATGTAATATTTTATAATGTTAACTTCTTGTAAAGTTAGAAAAATTTGGAAGAAAGTAATTGTTTCATATTTTTGGAGTTTGTAAGTGTTTGACCAAATTCTTAGTTAAATTGAAATTAGGTTTGACAGAAATGTAAGGTTTCAACTAAAAAATAAACTTGAAAGGGTTTGATGACACTGGTTAACAATGCAAAAAGGATCACTTTTGTGAGGTAAATTTGACTAGGTGATATAATCAGGGATGTCGATTCTATATTAAGTGGTTTTTGGGAACATGGTGTCGGTGACCCATGATTTGAGAAAAGATGGTTTTTCATAATAGATTATAGTCTACCATTTTCGTTATTATATAAATCCCTCCCCCCCGCCTTTGTTTCTATAGAAATATATATATATATAGACAATTAAGCAACTTGTATAAACTATTTTAGTAAGTAAAATTTGTAAGAAAGTGACATAAATGTAAATCAAATATACGTGAATGAATTAAAAAATTAGTCATAGATACCTTTGAACTTAGTTTAAGTTGTCCTCAAAAGTTGCCTCCCTTCGTTGTTTTCTCCTCAAAGCTTCTCGACTAAATTTACCACCTAGTTTTATAGGAATAGCCTGTCTAGCTTCCTAGGTATGGAAAACCTTCATAGCTTCCCTATCTCGCCTTGTCCAAGCCCCATAATTGCAACTCATACACAGGGGATTCACTAGGGGATGAATACCATACCATGTGCATTTATATTGGGGGATATATATTGAGAAAAAAATGACATAATATATTGGGAGATATATAGGAGGTAAAAGGCTTTTATATTGGTAGGTAGACAAAATTGGAGCTTAAAGTTAATGAAAAATATAAAGGGTTATTAAAAATGTTAATGAAAAAATCGATACCTGTAATATCTAGTGATAGTAGGTGTTTTTCAAACTAGGGAAGTGTATTGGGTTTGTATTGGTAAGGGTCGTTATAAGCCAATTTATCACATCTCCTCAATAAGCCTATTAATTGGATCAATCAACATCCTTTTACCCCTTGTCATCACCCTTGCACAAATACCTAAGAATGACTCTCCCTAATCCTTGAATTTATGCTTTTAACTACTTCATTTCGGTGCTTTTAAGGCTGAATGCACCCTTCTACCTTAGGAGACTGCGTTCACCAACATGTTGACCCTTTATGGACCTGCGATGATCACCAACAGATTTCCCCTTGCAGGGGGTGCACTGATTCTAGAAATTTGGGAAAAATAAAAAGAATCCCGAAGCTTCCTCTTCCAGAAGCTTCCAAAGGTTGTTTTAACCATTTACCTTGGTTGAAAGTCTCAAATCCTATTCTATCATACCTTGGAGATTTCACGCCTTATCCCTTGAGCTCATCTTCCCATCAAGTGTGGATCTTAAGCCTATATTGGTAAATGGATAAGAATTCCTAACCTACCATCCTCTTCTATATATTTACTGCCATCCATGAGCTAGAGTTGGCTTTTGGAGATAGATTCTATTCTCATGCTTCTGTTGTGAGAGTCATTATTTCATGCATTAGGGTGAGATAGAGATACACTTTATGACAAGGAATGACAAGTTAACTTGGAGTATCTTTTTTCTACAAGATCAAATCTATATTTGGTTGTAACTCTCTCTATTTCTATTAATACAAGGAGTACATATATTTTTTTTTTTTCTTGTTAGACCAGGAGGTAACTCCTCAAAACAATTCATGATATTCATTTAGGTTGGTCTTTATTATATACATGAGGGAGAGAGTTTTCATTTCATCTCCCAGTGACTCTTCATATTTTCTATTATTTATTTACATCAATTATAGTTGTTCACCCAATCGTGATGATTAGGTGTCAACATTCCCCCCTTTAATCTGAAGGGATGTTGGTGAGTCCAAGCATCGTTTTGAATCTTTCAAGCTTTTCACTTCCAAGCGCTTTGGTGAAGATGTCTGCAATTTGCTCATTAGTGGAACAATGGTGGAGATGGATTGTTTTGGCCTCAACATGATGTCGAATCAGATGATATTTAGTATTGATTTGATTCGTTCGATCATGGAACTTTGGGTTCTTGGCCAAATTTATTGCCAAGGTATTGTCAATCACGAGTGGAGTCGATTGTACTTATTTTACCTACAAATCTTCAAGAATTTTCCTGAGCCACACAATCTCTTTTGTTGCCTCAACTGCTGCCACATATTCTACCTCTGTTGTGGAATCCGTTGGAATTGATTGTTTGAATGATCTCCAGGAGACAGCTCCTAATCCAAGACTCATAGCATAACCTGAAATAGATATCCCAATTTATTTGTCTCCATCAAAGTCTGAATCAGAGTATCCAATCAAGATGAAGTCGCCCACCTGTGTATACTTGATTCCAAAGTCTTGAGTTCCCTTCAAGTACCTTAGTACTCTTTTTTGCAGCAGACCAATGTCCCTCAAAAGGCTTTTGCATAAGCCTGGAGAGGATTCCAACAATAAACGAAATGTCTAGTCTGGTAGTAGTTAGGCAATTGAGACTTCCTACAAGCTGTCTATACTCTGTTGCATCCTCAAATTCTTTTCCTTCAATGGATGTGAGCTTTAAGTTTTGTTCCATTGGAGTAGTAAGAGGATTGCACTCTGTCATGCCAAACCTGTTCAACAAATCTCCAATGTATTTCTTTTGAGAAAGAAATATGGACTTTGGATGTTGGGTTACTTCAATGCCAAGATAGTAATGAACATAGCCCAAATCAGTCATTTCAAACCTTTTCCTCAATTCCTTCTTTATGGATGCAATGTAGCTTTCATTGTTCCCTGTTATCAAAAGATCAATCTACATATACCACAAGATATACAATTGTTTTGCCAACCTTCTTGACAAACAAAGTTGCATCATCAAGATCATAATGTTTGAAATTGAGTTTCAGAAGATGCTCAGTTAGTTTTTCATACTAGGCTCACAGTGCTTGTTTGAGGCCATACAAGGATTTCACAAGTTTGCATACTTTATGTTCATGTCCTTTCATAGCAAATCCTTTAGGCTAGGACATAAAAACATTCTCTTTTATATCTCCATTCAAGAAAGCAGTTTTTACATCCATTTTATGGACTTTCCAACTGTTCTGAGCTGTTAGGGCAAGAGTGTCCGAATGGTAGCCCATTTCGCTGTGGGGGCAAAAGTCTCCTCATAATCGAACCCTTCCTTCTGTGCAAAACCTTTTTCCACAAGCCTGGCTTTGTGTTTGTCAAGTGAGCCATCAACGTTATACTTGTTCTTGTAGACCCACTTATAGCCAATTGGTTTGGTTCCTAGTGGGGGATCAACCAGCTTCCAAGTGCCATTCTTTATTAGGGCATCATACTCCTTTTGCGTCGCTTCTTTCCATTCATCATGAGAAGCAACTTCTTTAAAGGAAGTTGGTTCAAAATCTATAGACAAATTCAATTCACAATCATAAGAAACATCCATATCAACAGGTGAATCAGAATCATCTACATCACCTCCATTTTTCCAGTTTGAATTTCTAGTTCTTGTATTTCCAACCTCATCAGGATGAACACTTTCAAGTGTCTTTGTCAGCCACTTTGGGGGACCTTTCTCAGATGGTCCAGGCTGCTCCGTTGATTGAGTTGGAACAGAATCAAGATTGAGTCTCCCAATTCTTTCAATCACATCACTTAAAGTGTCATCCGTTGTTGGAGTTTCATGCGAGGGATAGAGTGCTTTAGAAGAAGATTCCACAGGTTGATCTAGTATAGGAATCCTCCCTTCAAGATGTGGAATATGATTATCAAATTCTTGAAATGATTTTGCATTTGCGAATCTGTCCAAGCAATCAAGTTGCCGCTCAACAACATTGTTAGTTTTGGGTGATTCAAAAAAGATTACATCTCTAGATACAACAACCTTTTTATTGACTTCATCATAGAGATGGTATGCTTTGGAGGTGTTTGAATACCCTAGGAAGATACACTTACGACTTCTTGCACCAGGTTTGTTCTATGTACCTTTGGTATCAAGGCATAACAGGTAGAACCAAAGACCTTGAGATGCTTTACCGAAGGAATGTGCCCATACCACATTTCATAGGGAGTCTTGTTTCTGATAGCATTAGATGGACATCTATTATATATATATATATAGCACATAGAACTACATTAGCCAAAACTTCATTTTTACATTTTTGAAGAACAACATGGAGTGAACCATATTTAAGATTGTCCTATTCATTCTTTTAGCTACACCATTTTGTTGGGGATTATAAGGCACAGTTGTTTGATGTTTGATCCCATGTTGGCGAAGATAATTTTCAAATATTTGAAGTGTATTCTTTCCATTACAGTGCAAGTAGAGCCATTATGAGATGTGCATCATTTTCAATCCAGTATGAAGTATTGAAATGTTTGAAAAGCATCAGATTTTTTCTTCAATAAATAAACCCAACACATTCTGGCGTAGTCATCAATAAATGTCATCATATATTTATTTCCATTTGTAGAAGGAACAAGAATTGGACCACATAAATCTAAATGAATGAGTTCAAGTTTTCTATGTGCTCTTGAATGTGAATCATGAAAATACTATTTGCTATGCTTTCCTAAAATGCAAGCATCACATTGCTTAAGCTTCCTAGGAATTGTAGGAAAACTAGTAACAACATTTTTCTTCAACAAGCGGAGGCTGTCATAGTTCAAATTCAAAATCTAGCATGCCATAATAAACTTGATGGAAGTGTACCTTCTTCATAATGAGAATTGTATGAGAAATGTTGTGCACGAGCAGAGGTACCCTGCAGCTTGAGAAGCCTTTCTTCTTCTATCCCTGTCATGACAAGTGAGTGGTCAGATGCTTTTCTCACCTCAAGCTTGCCATAAAACATATGAATGGAGTGACCTTGCTGGCTGATGTGGACGAAGGACAACAAGTTTCTCCTCAACTGTGGGAGATATAGAAGATGATGCAGAAGAAAGTCTAGAAGACCAGGAAATTTAAGCCTGATTGTGCCAAGCCCTGATGGTTTGAGTTTTGATTGGTCTGCAAAGTATAATTCTCCATCAACATTGTCAGTAAATTCTTCAAAAAAATCTTTTCTATGAGTCATGTGGCAAGTTTCTCCTGAATCAAACAACCAATCATTTTTCGAAGAAGAAAGTGAAGCATTAAATAAGTCTTCATTTACTCCAATATTACATTGTGCCACAACATAATGAGCGGATTTAGGTGCTTTACCTTTGTCTGTGTCATTAGTTTTACCTTTGGGTTGGTTTCTTTGCTGCTCAATTTTATCCTAAGGTAACTTTCTTGTGGAGGCATCATGTGATCCATTTCTTTTGTAGCGTATGTAGTGCAAATTTGACTTTTCTCCTTGAGAATGTCTGTCCCTTGCCTTTGAAATATCTTCCTCTTCCTCTTTGACCACCTCTTCCTCTAGAAGAATCTTGGGCAAGATTATTTTCTTTATAAGCAAGGCACACAACCTCTTCAGAAGATTCAGGGGCTGTCTTCTTTCCAAAAGCTTTCTCTCTTTCAGCAAATTTTTTCACAAGGGAGTCAAAGGTAATATCTTTGAGATTTCCATTTGCTTGCAATGACTCAAGATAATTGGAGTAAGTAGGATAAATTTCCTTGAGAAAAGCTATAAGAGGAATATCCAATTCAACCTTAGTGGCTTTGATATCATGCATTATAGATTTTACTTCGAATGCAAGAGCAAGAGGATCATTATTTTGTAATTTCATGAGTTGAACAACTTCAAGTGCAGAGTGTGAGTCATAGAGTTCCTTCAGTTTTTGTAAGGCTTTGAAAGCATTTGAAAATGGAAAAATATGGCGACTCACCTCTTCACTTACTGATGTTGCAATCAATGCATAGGCCTTACTATTCTTATTTTCCCAAACGGCAAACTCCTTTTATGAGGTAGGCTGTTCTGGCTCTTTGTCTCCATCTCCAACACACACTCCTTTCCACAACTCATTGAAAATGAGGGTGTGTTTTATCTTCAGGGACCACTTAGGATAGTTCTCCTTGCCAGTGAGAACTACTCCCACAATAGATGTGATTGAATGTATTGTAAAATCTATGTATTGTGAAAAAATTATTCTGTTGCCAATATATAAAATTGTACTTCTGATAGTAATATGTATAAAAATTTCACTCTCATATATCAAACAGAGGTATTGTGTGGGGGAGGTGGTTTATGGGGTAGGTTACACCAAAATACAGTGTTAAAATCACAACGTTAAAATCAAAAGACAACGTTATGGTGGTCGACCTTTCAGGCACAAAAGTGCAGTGGTATGGAATGGTGTGGAGTTAACGCAGAGCAGTGGAGTGATATGTATGAAACATGAAAACTGTATTAGGCACATAGTATCACGATGGAACCATGTTTCTGCTGGGCCACAATTATGTTGCACCGAAACCAGGAGTGCTAATAACCGTAGTGTGATATGACATCATCCAATGGCAGCGTATGGTATGGGGAGCAGAAGAGACTATCGAGAAGATACTTTATATATTAAAAAACGGTGATATATATGGTATGGTGGTGGAGGCATAGTGGAGGGGAGGTTTGCGGAGAGGTGGATTGGTAAAAAACTAGCATATACCACAACAGATATGGACCAACATTCAATGTAATAGGAGCATACCACATATAATTCTCCTTTCACGCAACATGGAGGAGGCTCACCACAACTTGAAGTTGTGTCTGTGGAATTGTAGGATTGTACCACTGAATTTTCACCAATTTGAAAATCGAATCAGCAGGAGCTTCAACGCACCAGGACCGACCTGTCCCTCCTCTTTGATTAGGTGGTTCTTTGGTGTGAGTCGTGGCTTCTTGGAGTCGAAACTGGAAAACACACCAAAGATTTCAGTACCTAGCAAGTATGGTAGTGTATTGTAACCAATACAACAAAGAGGGATTTAAAAAAAAACTGTTATTAAAATCAACTATGGAGAGGGGAGTGGAGAGATTTCTGGTAGAACATAGATGTCAGTCCACAGAATATAGGTAGAATAGGCTGAAGGGAGTTACAAAGTAGAGAGGGAAGCCAAAAATGGCGATGGCTCTGATACCATGTCAGACCAAGAGGTAACTCCTCAACAAAATTCATGATATTCATTCAAGTTGATATTTATTATATACATGAGGGAGATACTGTTCATTTCATCTCCTGGTGACTCTTCATCTTTTCTATTATTTATTTACATAAATTACAATTGTTCACCCATTCCTGATGATTAGGTGTCAACAATTTTCCTATATGTGATTTTATGATTTCATGTATTTCAAAACCATGTTGATCTATTGAATGAAGTGATTGGATTATGCTACAAAGATGTCGTATATATTTATCTTGTGTTTTCTAATTATGCAGGTTCTAATTATAGCAATCAGAGCTAGGATTAGTGTTAGAAAATTATATATTACAGAGCAATGGAACACATAGAATATTCAGAAAATATAAACACAGAAAATGCATAAAACCATAGAGACACAAATATACATGGTTCACCCAGTTTGGGCTACGTCCACCCCGAACAGCCAATCCTTCCTTTCTATTATCTAGCAAAATGAAGAGACACAACCTACAGCAGATCCGCTGTAATAGCATCTGTTTTCTCTCACAGTCTCACCTCTCTGCTTCTCGCTCAGAGAATACACATCTATTACACAGCCTCAAATACGATGCCCTCATACAAAGAGAGGTTTGCCTTCTAGGGAAAGAAATCGTAAACCAAACATAAGTTCCACCGTCAAATTATCCGCCTAATAAATGACCCAGATTGACTAGAAATTACTATACTTTTACAAGGCAATTTTACATCTATTTTTAGCTTCGGGGGCGAAACCCCTGCTAGGGGACCGCTGGCCCCCGGACCCACCAGCCAGGGGGATTGGCCCACTTGAACCCCCACGGGGGGGGGGGGGGGGGGGCAAGTCCCCCACATGGAGGGGTGTACAAACTTCCTGGGGTATACATCTGGTTGAAACAAAGATCCCTGAACAATCATTCTCCACACCCAACAATCTGCCACTTGGAGAATGATTGTAGCAACTCCACCGCTGCTTCATTTCCTGGACAATGACTCCTCTTTGGACCTGGCTATTTCTCATCTTCATCGTCATCCTTGAATACCAATTGAAACTGAGCATATTCTCAGTTTCTCCCTGGTTACAACTTTTGTTAGCATATCTGCAGGATTCTGGCTATTGTGTATCTTTTCTAGCTTCAACTCTCCATCTTCCAACACTGATCATATGAAATGGTACTTGAGCTATATGTGTTTAGTCCTGGAATGAAATGTTGAGTTCTTTTCAAGATGAATGGCACTTTGGATATCACTATATAACGTGCCCATATCATGCTTCTTACCCAATTCACCCATAAACCTTTGTAACCAAATCATTTCTTTACTAGCCTTTTTAGCAGCAACATACTCTGCCTCTGTTGTTGAAAGTGCAACAACACTTTGGATTTTTGAAACCCAACTGACAGTTGTTCCACCTACAGTAAATACATATCTTGTAGTGCTCCTCCTGTTATCTCTGTCACATGCCATATCTGCATCAACATATCCCTGTAGAGAAATTTTTGAACCACCAAAGCATAATGCTTGATTTGTGGTACCTTTCAAATATTTGAGAATCCATTTCACTGTCATCCAATGTTACTTTCTTGGATTGTTCATGTACCTGCTTACAACTCCCACTGCATGTGCAATATCAAGCCTTGTGTAGACCATTGCATACATTAAGCTTCCAACTGCTGATGCATATGGAACTTTAGACATATAATCTGTTAGGGTCCCACCCTAACCCCCTTATCTATGTAATGGGACCACGTCATAGTCAAGAGTCAATAAAGCCCATATTAATAATTGTAAGTGGTTAATCCGCAATTAATAACGGAACCACAGTTAGTTGCAAATGGGTCGTAGTATTAGATAGATGGTATTAGTAATACGTGGTATTGGCCCGTGATATTGCATGTAGGAGTCATATATAAAGGATAGAGACTCCCTGCGAGGAGCATCGTGTCTTATTTTTTAATCGAGCTCTGCTCTATTGGAGGTTGCCCCCTCGAAGAGGCAAGTGAACATTACTCTCTGAATAATAAAATCATTGCTATTCTGTGTTTTGGGTATCTTTTCTTCGCATATTCTGTGTTCTGGGTCTCTTTCTTCGCATATTCTATATTTGGGTATCATTTGCAGGTTAAGAGCATAACAAGTG
>APFE031323567.1:9625-29142 GCA_000404065.3 Pinus taeda | reverse complement strand
TGAAGTCATTTTAACAACAGGAGAAATATTTCATCAAAATCAATACCTTTCTTTTGTGCAAACCCCTTCACCACAAGTCTAGCTTTGTACCTCTATTTTCCTCCATCTTCTTCCTTCAGCTTGTAAACCCATTTATTCTTCAATGTAGTTTTCCCTGCAAACAACCTGACTAAGTCCCAAGTCTGGTTATGCATTAAGGAGTCCATCTCTTCTTCCATGGCTACCTCCCACTTCTTCCTGCCTTCAACTTGCATTGTTTCTTCATAACATTCGGGTTCACCAGAATCAGTCAACAATAAATAATATAATGAAGGAGATTATCATTCAGGGGGTCTACTTATCCTGGTAGATCTTCTAACACCACTTTCAGGTGTTTGGGGTGTCTGTTGCTATTGTGGTGGTTGTTGATTGTTATTATTTTCAGGCACCTTTATTTTTTTAGTGATTTCATCAAGAACTGCGTATTCCTTGTTTTCTTTTTCCTGTTTCTTTTCCTGCAACTGATTCTTATACAAGACCTTTTCATTGAATATTACATCTTTTCTCCTAATTATTTTGTGATTTTCATAATCATATAAGCAATAACCAAAATCATTAACACCATATCAAAGAAAGGTACATTTCTTTGAATTTTCCTCAAGCTTTTTTCTATTTTCTTTATTAATATGGACAAAGGCCTCACAACCAAAAGGCTTTAAAAATGAGTAGTTTACCTTTTTACCTGTCCATGCTTCCTTTGGAACACCACCATCCAAGGAAATTGAAGGCCCTCTGTTTATTAGATAAACAACAGTATCTACTACATCTGCCCAAAATTATAAAGGCAACCCTGCATGCAATCTCATGCACCTTGCACGCTCCATGATTGTTTTGTTCATCCTTTTTGACACAACATTTTCTTGTGGTGTTCTTGGAACTATCTTCTCTCTGCGAATTCCATGCTCTGAGCAGTACCTATTAAACTCTTTGCTGCAATATTCACCTCCATTGTCTAATCTGAGACACTTCAATTTCTTTCCTATCTCAATCTCAACCAAAGCTTTCCATTTCTTGAAAGTATCAATTACATCAGATTTATTATTAATATAATAAATCCAAGTTTTTCTAGTTGCATCATCAAAATGTAACATAATAACGAGAGCCACCAAGAGATGATACCTGAGCAGGTCCCCATACATCTGTATGCACAAGCTCCAATTTTTCATTCTTCTTTTCTTTCCAACTCTGAGAAATCTGACTCTCTTCTGTTTTCCATAAATGCAATTCTCACAGAAGTCCAAATCAACATTCTTCAAACCAAGCAACAAATTCCTTGAGTGAAGAATCTTCATCCCTTTCTCACTCATGTGTCCAAGCCTATGATGCCATAATGTTGCACATCTACTCCTTTGGAAGTTAAAGCATTAACAGATTTAGAAATACCATTGCATAAATACAATGTACCAACCTTTTCGCCTTTTTCTATTACCAGGGCTCCTTTGGTGACCTTCCAAGCTTTATCTGTGAAAGTTGTCATACAACCTTCACCACCTAACTTCCCTGTTGAAATTAGATTTTTCTTTAAATCTGGAACATGTCTTACCTCCTTTAGTAGCCATTGGTTTTCATTCTGCTGTTTTACAAGAACCTTACCCATTCCAACAATTTTATAGGGTTTATCATCACCCAAATGAACTTGTCCAAAATCTCCTTGAACATAGTCATGAAAGTATTTCTTATCAGGTGTGGCATGGAATAAGGCCCCTGAATCTGCCACCCAGGAATCAGTAATATTTTTGAAAGAAAGAGTCAAAGCATCTTGTAACACCTCAGCTGTCACATTTTCTTCATGATTGTTTTCTTGCTGTGCATCTCCTTCTTTTCCCTTCCGAGATCTATAGTCTTTCTTTAGGTGTCCTTTCTTTCCGCATTTCCAGCACACTATCCCTGATCTAGACTTGGATATGCCTTTCCTTGATTTACTGTGATATCCTGAACTCTTTCCTTTTTCCATTTTTCTTCCCCTAGACTCTGCACTCAAAGAATTACCCGATGTCTCACCGGAGCTTTTCTGTCACATTTCCTCCCTAAGGATAGCACCGACAACATCATCAAACTTTAAAGCACTAGATCTAGAAACAGAGTTACTAATGGCCATTACTAAACCATTCCAACTTTTTGGCAACGAGCACAAGAATAATAGAGCTCTAACTTCATCATCAAAGTTTACCCCTACAGAACATAGCTGACTTGTAATAGTATTAAAATCATTTAAATGGTCTGCAACAGATCCACCTTCTGACATCTTCATATGAAATAACGGTTTCATAAGAAATACCTTGTTTGAGGCCGAGGGTTTTTCATATAGTTTCTCCAACACCTTAATCAAACCCTCTGTCATTGTTTCCTTCGAAATGTTGAAGGCGACCAACGTCGCGAGGCACAACCGTACTATTCCGAGTGCCTTTCTATCGAGAGGGTTCCATTCTTCATCTTTCATACCCATCGGCATCTTTGTTTTTCCGCCCAATGGTAGGTACATTCTTTCTAATACAGATAATCTTCCATTTGCCTCTTCCACAGCGAGAAGTTTTGGCCGTTAAATTTCTCGACCCTAAACTTACCATCTTCTGCCATTGCTCTCACTCGAATGAGGAAACCTTCTTTCCTACGAGTTTATCAGCAAAATAGACTTTCGGCTCTGATACCAGTTGTTAGAAAATTATATATTACGGAGCAATGGAACACATAGATTATTGTAGAAATATAAACACAGAAAACACATAAAACCAGAGAGACAAAGATATACATGGTTCACCCAGTTTGGTCTACGTCCACTTCGAATAGCCAGTCCTTCCTTTCTATTATCTAGCAAAATGAAGAGACACAACCTACAACAGATCCGCTGTAATATCCTCTATTTTCTCTCATAGTCTCACCTCTCTGCTTCTCTCTCGGAGAATACACATCTATTACATAGCCTCAAATACAATGCCCTCATACAAAGAGAAGGGTTGCCTTCTAGGGCAAAAAACCCTAAACTAAACATAAGTTCTACCATTAGATCATCCGCCTAATGAACGACCCAGATTGACTAAAAATTACTATACTTTTACAAGGCAATTTTACATCTATTTTTAGCTTCGGGGCGCTGCCCCTGAAACCCCCGCTGAGAGACCGTTGGCCCCCGAAACCCCCGCCGGGGGGGATCGGCCCCCTCAAACCCCCGCGGGGGGGGACAAGTCCCCCCTACACCTCCTCACATGGAGGGGTGTACAAGCTTTCTGTGGTATACATCCGGTTGAAACAAAGACCTCTGAATAATCATGCTCCACACCCAACAATTAGAGCATACAAGATAAGAGAGGAACAAAGCTTGTGATGGATTCTAGGTAGGCTTCATCCTATTGTCCATTTACTTTAAGGAAGACACTATAGTCCTTGCTTTATGCTGTTATAGGTTAATTCACCAGACCTAGGGAAGATGCTTTTGTCCACAGCCGTAGATTCCATATAACAAATTGACGACCATACTGGGTTCTAGGCTAGATATGTGTTATGACGTTGCTAAACATAGGATATGTTGTTGTTTTCTAGCATTACATTTCAGGGGTGATACTCCATTCCACATACGTAAGTGTATCATACTGTTCTCCATGTATTTCTAGGTATATTTGATGTCCCTCCATGCATGAAAATTATATTGGAATATTATCATCATACAATTACGCATTAGATAGCACTACCATAGACAACACTTCCATGTACCGTCAAGCATATTTTGGAAGTCCACCATAGGTTTCTATCCTCTCCATAGGTAACCATGTTGGCCACCTTGTATACTGTGATACATCGAACACAACATTCAACGAGATTGCCTGCCCATATGTATATCCTTGGTTCTCTAAGGTTGTATATTGCAATTCATAGTTGCTTGGTCATCCTTATCTACCTAGTTACCCCTTTGTTTTATTTTGTGTCTTTAATTTCTAAAGTCAATTAATTGACTGCGGAATTGTCCCTGTGGAACAACTCCTTTGTGGATATTAGGTTGGGACTAATTGCAACAGTTCCTGATTCTACCAATCAAGGAAACCCCTCTGAAGGGTGTCCTAGTCATTTTCATCCTTTTGGAAATATTAGTGCTCCTTATATGGAAACATTATCCCTTCCTTGATTTACCATTAGTTTTCCAGTTTGGTTGTTTTTTGACCCCTATGGTTTCGAATATCTAAACATCTCGACCAAGTTCTCCTCCACCTGAACAATATCAACCTCAAGTTGATCCTAAATTTGACCCTTTTCCTTCTTCAGCTGTTGTTTCTTCATCCCTTTCTTCCTCCTCACCTGGTGAAAGCCTTAACTCTAGTAAATAGAAATCTAAGAAGAAGAAGAGGACAAAGAAGAAGAAGAAAAATAAGCAGGGGATCCTTGCAAGTTATGTAAGGGTGACCACCTTCTTAGAGATTTTCCTGGTATTCCCAAGGTATTATAAGTGTGGTCTACAGGCTCACATCAGCCTTTGTTGCAAACTTATGGATATCATGTTGATGAAAAAGATTCAACTAGTGATAGTAAGGTCCACGGGAATAAGGGTAAAGTCAAGTTTCCCTGTAGGGTATGTGAAAGGAATCATCTTATTCACCTTTTTATTTATATGGCTGAAGCCTAAAAGTGTTTGAAAACCTTACAACTTCTTAGCCTCATCTTTTGGTTGTTATCGAAGACTTTCTCCCAATCCTCTAGTAGTTTATGAAGTGATTGATCAAAATCCGAATCCAATCAGTCCCACTCTCTCTGAACATGAAACCCATTAGTCCATTCCTGACCAACAATTGGTTGAGAAAATGGTTGACCCGAGTCCACCTTCAATCGATCGTACTTTTCTTGTAGATAGTGAGGATCATACCGCTCATGTTCTTCTTGTTTCTTTGATTCTACTGGACATCAAAGCATTTATCTCGTTCCCATGAAAGCCCCACAAATAAAACATATCATTTCCTTTGATTGGAGTCAATTGATAGAACCTCATCTCCCTTATTACATGCCTTTTAATATCATGGTAAAGGATTATGATAATAATATCCATCACACTGTTATAGACGAGGGAGATTTTGTTTGTATTATATCCTCCATTTCTTGGGAAGCTTTGGGATCCCCACAACTTCTATCCACTGCTCTGAATCTATTAGATTTTAATAGAAGAACTAGTCAACCCTTAGGGATCCTTCCTCAGTTCCTTGTTACCTTGGGAGGAAAAACTATATGTATTGGTGTTATGTTTGTCATGGGCCCCTTGGACTTTAATTTTATCCTAGTGCGAGACTATGTTTATACTATGAATGTTGCTCTGTCCACACTCTTTCGAGTGATGTGCTTCCCGCATGATGGAAGGATTGTGACTATCGATCAACTTTCATTTGTTAGTCCTAATTTGATTGCCAATCATGCTACTTCCCTAAGTGTTCCAAAAGTGCAAGTGGTATCTTCCCTACCACAGGTTAATTATGTGGCAACCTATCCCACTCACATACCTAATAATGAAGATGAGCCTTTCCCTGTCCGCTCAACTTCTTTTGACCTAGATACAATAGGTGATATATTGAATCATTTACTAGGGGCATTGGAGCATGATATTTCCACTAGATTAGTATCCTTTCTAGAGCGTTGTTCTTCCATCTGATGAGAACCTCTTGGAAGCCATGGTCTCTTGGAGGCCATGATTTGATTTTGGAGTAGAGTTCTTTTTCTTATGTCAAGCTCGTTAAAAAATGAAACAATTTCTTTGAGCATAGTTCCTTTTCTTGTGTCAAGTTCATTAAAAAATGAAACAAGGTGTTAGAGCAGAGTTCCTTTCTTTATATCAAGCTCCTTAAAAAATGAAACAAAGTGTTGGAGCAGAGTTACTTGTCTTGTGTCAAGCTCGTTAAAAAATGAATCAAGCCTCTCCGAAGCAAAGTTCCTTGTCTTGTGTCAAGCTCCTTAAAAAATGAAACAAGGTTCCAAAATCACAGTTCCTTTTCTTGTGTCAAGCTCGTTAAAAAATGAAACAAGGTTCATGAGAAAATTTCCTTTTCTTGTGTCAAGTTCATTAAAAAATGAACCGAGGTCCAAGAGCATAGTTATTTTCCTGTGTAAAGCTCATCATAAAATGAAGCAAATCCCCTTCCAATTCGAATCTTTGATTAGATCTTGTAAATTCGCATTCAAGTCTTTCACTTGATCTCGTAAATGTACCTTCATTCCATCCACCTGTTAGTAATTGGTAGTCTACTTAGGTGCATGAAATGAAGCTTGGGGGCATGTACCTCGAATTGAGTCATTATGTTGGGGGAATTCAAACTTATTTCAAGCATATTTTCCACATGTTTCAATATTGTGTAAAAATGAAACCATTTTCATCCTACCCCTTGTAATTGCCATTTTTATGAACTTGATTTTTCTAGATGGGCCTTGGTTTTCTCTTTCCATTGTTGCCATTTTCTTGGCTGATCATATGCTTTCACTTCGTTATTTTACCCTTTCCCAAGGAAACACTGTGATGAGTGGTCTTATTAGCTAGCCTCTTGGCCTCTATGTGTTTTGAGTAGTTCCATCATGAGTGGAACTAGTTTCTACCCTTTATACCACCCATTCCTCTAGGTGGAGTCCTCTTTCAACTCCTTTTAGACTCTTAAAATATGAAAAAATTGTTGAGAACTTACTTTCAAATTCATTAAAGTAAATGAGAAGATGTCTACTTAGTGAAAGTTCAACCCTTTTCGAACTGAAATAAACCAACTACAAAAAAGTTATAACTTAGTAAAACATGGTTAAAACATTCTCCTAAGTGTTGTTTTCTACATTTTTGGACTCAAGAGACTATTTACAAAAAGGATCCTTTGGAGTTTTTTTTTCACCTCTTTTTCAAACTCTCTAAACATGAAAAAAATATGTCAAGTTAGACCTTCCCTGGACTCGCTAAAACATCAAATAACGAGGAAATCATCAATCATGATTGGATTGAACTGCTCCTTCTCAGGGTTCCTTAAATATACTCAAAGGAATTCATCTGAAAGATTAAATTACATACCAAGCATAAGTTATCCTCCTCAAGCTTGTTAAAAAAATAAAGAGGAACTGACCAAAATGGTTGGGAAATTTTGGAAAATAGGGTACACCTCTTGTTAATGGTAGTGACCCTCTCTTAAACATGATACTCTTCCACTTTATCTCCATGGATGTTGGGTTGGGAAATATGCTTCTCTTTTGGTTCATCATACCTTTACAAAGCCTCCATTTTCAGTTTTGGGTCAATGCCACCAACTCCATTCAGTGTCATTGATGTGTTCAAGAGAAGTCATTCAGTTAATATATATTACATTATGTTGGGTGTGGAGCCTGATTATCTCCTTTATTTTAAGGTATCACTGCATTGGACCCTAATTCCTAATGTGGCGAAAACGATCTTTAGGAGCCCCCCCTGGTGGGGGATCAGGGGCAGTGCCCCCGAAACTAAAAATAGATGTAAAATTGCCTTGTAAAATGTTGTAATTTCATAGTCAATCTCAGCCATTCATGAGGTGGAGATCTGATGGTAGAAGTTATGTTTAATTTAGGGTTTTTTTCCCTAGAAGGAAACCCCTCGCTATATATGAGGGAATTGTATTGCGTCTATGTAGATATGTATTGTGAGTGAGAAAGAGAGAGGAGATTGTGTGAGAGCAAAGAGAGAATTACAATGGATCTAATGTAGGTTGTATCTCTTTAGTTTGTTGGATAATATAAAAGGAAGGACTGGATGTTTCCCGTGGACGTAGCAAATTGGGTGAACCATGTATATTTGTGTCTCTCTTGTTTTATGTGTTTATATTTTTGCAATATATTTTATGTGTTCCATTGCTCTATGATATATAATTTTCTAACAAGTGGTATAAGAGCCGAAGGCCTATTTGGATGATAAATTCGCAGGAGAGAAGGGATCCTGGTTCCAGTGGAAGCAATGGCGGAATATGGTAGGTTTAGGGTAGAAAAATTTAATAGCCAAAACTACTAGCTATGGAAGATGCAGATGGAATATTATTTGTACCAGAAAGATCTATACCAACCATTGAGTGGAAAGACAAAGAATTTGATGAGTATGATAGACATAGAATGGGATATTCTCGACAGAAAGGCACTTGGAACAATATGGATGTGCCTAGCAGCATCGATAGCCTTTAATATTTCAAAGAAAATGACAACATAGGGTTTAATGTTAGCATTGGCCAAACTATATGAAAAACCATCGGCCTCAAATAAGGTATTTATTATGAAGCGTTTATTTAATATGAAGATGTCAGAAGGTGGATCTGTTGCAGATCATTTAAATGAATTTAATACAGTTACCAGTCAGTTAAGTTCTGTAGGGGTAACTTTTGATGGTGAAGTTAGGGCTCTGCTATTTCTATTCTCATTGCCAGAAAGTTGGAATGGTTTAGTAATGGCCATTAGTAACTCTATCTCTAGATCTAGTACTTTAAAGTTTGATGATGTTGTTGGTGCAATCCTTAGCGGGGAAATACGACGGAAAAGCTCTGGTGAGACATCAGATAATTCTTTGACTGCAGAGACTAGGGGAAGAAAAATGGAAAGAGAAAAGAGCCCAGGATATCGCAGTAAGTCAAGGAAAGGTAGATCCAAGTCTATATCAGGGATAGTGTGCTAGAAATGCGGGAAGAAAGGACACCTGAAGAAAGACTGCAAGTCTTGGAAGGGAGAAGAAGGAGATGCACACCAAGAAAACAATCATGAAGCAAATATGACAGGTGATGTGTTGCAAGATGAATTGATTCTTTCATTAGAAAATATTATTGATGTTTGGGTGGTAGATTCAGGGGCCTCATTCCATGCCACACCTGATAGGAAACATTTTCATGATTATGTTCAAGGAGATTTTGGATAGGTTCGATTGGGTGATGATAAACCCTATAAAATCATTGGAATGGGTACAATTTTCATAAAATAACAGAATCGAAATCAATGACTATTGAAGGAGGTAAGGCATGTTCTAGATCTGAAGAAAAATCTAATTTCAACAGGGTAGTTGGGAGGTGAAGGCTGTGTAACTACTTTTACAGATAAAACTTGGAAGGTCACTAAAGGATCCCTAGTAATAGCAAAAGGAGAAAAGGTTGCTACATTGTATTTATGCAATGGTATTTCTAGTTCTATTAATGCTTTAACCTCTACATGAGAAGATACGACATTGTGGCATCATAAACTTGGGCACATGAGTGAGAAGGGGATGCAGCTTCTCCACTCAATAAATTTGTTGCCAGGTTTGAAGCATGTTGATTTAATTCTATGAGAATTGTGTTTATGGAAAACATAAGAGAGTTAGTTTCCTTAGAGTTGGGAAAGAAAAGAAGAGCGAAAAATTAGAACTTGTGCATACAGATGTATGGGGACTTGCTCAGGTATCATCTCTCAGTGGATCTCGTTATTATGTTACTTTTATTTATAATGCAACCAGAAAAACTTGGATTTATTGTATTCGAAATAAATCTGATGTATTTGATACTTTCAAGAAATGATTTGGTTGAAAATGAGATAGGAAAAAGGTTGATGTGTCTGAGATCAGACAATGGAGATGAATATTGCAACAAAGAGTTTGATAGGTATGGTTCAGAGAATGGAATTCGCAAAGAGAAGATAGTTCCAGGAACACCACAATAAAATGGTGTGTCATAAAGGATGAACAAGACAATCATAGAGCTTGAAAGGTGCATGAGATTGCATGCAATATTGCCTTTACAATTTTGGGCAGATGCTGTATATACTATTGTTTATCTAATAAACAGAGGGCCTTCAAGTTCCTTGGATGGTGATATTCCAGAGGAGGCATGGACAGGTAAAAAGGTAAACTACTCATTTTTAAATACTTTTGGTTGTGAAGCCTTTGTCCACATTAATAAAGAAAATAGAAGAAATCTTGAGGAAAAATCAAAGAAATGTACCTTTATTGGTTATGGTGTTAATGATTTTGGTTATCGCTTTTACGATTATGAAAAAAATAAATCATTAGAGTAGAGATGTCATATTCAATAAAAATGTTTTGTATAAGGATCAGCTACAGGAAAAGAAACAGGAAAAAGAAAACAGAGAACACACAGTACTTGATGAGAGCAAAGAAAACGTGATGGTGTATGAAAATCGTAATGATCAACAACCAGAACAACAACAACAACCAAAACAACAAAACACACCTCAAACACCTGAAAGTGGTGTTAGAATATCTACCGGGATAAGTAAACCCCATGAATGATACTCTCCTTCATTATATTATGTATTGTTTACTGATTTTGGTGAACTAGAATGTTATGAAGAAGTAGTGTAGGTAGAAATCAGGATGAAGTGGGAGCAAGCCATGAAAGAAGAGATGGAATCCTTAGCACATAACCAGACTTGGGACTTAGTCAGGTTGCCTGCAGGTAAAACAACATTGTAGAATAAATGGGTTTATAGTTGAAGGAAGAAGATGGGAGGTAGAAAAAGGTATAAAGCTAAGACTTGTGGTGAAGGGGTTTGCACAGAAAAAGGGCATAGATTTTGATGAGATATTTTCTCCTCTTGTTAAATGACTTCAATCAAAAATATTTTTAGTCTAGTAGCAGCTGAAGATTTGCATCTTGAGCAGTTAGATGTAAAGACAACCTTTCTCCATGGGGATTTGGAGGAAGAGATATATATGCAGCAGCCATAAGGATATGAGGTAAAAAGGAAGGAGAAACTAGTGTGCGGGTTGAAGAAGAGCTTGTATGGCTTAAAATAGGCTCCAAGGTAGTGGTATCTTAAATTTGATAGGTTTATGTCTGAAAAAGGTTATACTAGATGTCACTCCGATCATTGTGTTTATCTCAAAAGGAAAAATGATGGCAGCTATATTATATTGTTATTTTATGTAGATGACATGCTTGTTGTAGGTTCTAACATGTAGGAAATAAATGTGCTGAAAAGAAAATTTGTGAACTCATTTGAAATGAAGGATTTGGGTGCTGCAAAACAAATCCTTAGCATGAGAATAACTAGAGACAGGAAGAATACAAATTTAACATTGTCTCAGAGTGAGTACATAGAAAAGGTGTTGAAAATATCTAATATGCAAAATACAAAACCGATTAGTATACCTTTGGCTAGCCATTTCAAACTAAGTAAGGAGGTGTGCCCCAAGACTCACAAAGAAATGGCTTATATGTCTAAAGTTCCATATGCATTAGTAGTTGGAAGCTTAATGTATGCAATGGTCTGCACAAGGCCTGATATTGCACATGAAGTGGGAGTTGTAAGCAGGTACATGAACAATCGAAGAAAAGAACATTGGATGGCGGTCAAGTGGATTCTCAGGTATTTTAGAGGTACCACAAATCAAGAATTATGCTTTGGTGGTTCAAACATTACTCTGCAGGGATATGTTGATGCAGATATGGCGGGTGATAGAGATAATAGGAGGAGCACAACAGGGTATGTGTTTACTGTAGGTGGAACAATGTCAGTTAGGTTTAAAACTGCAAAGTGTTGTTGCACTCTGAACAATGGAAGCAAAGTATGTTGTTGCTACAGAGGCTAGTAAAGAAATGATTTGGTTAGAAAGGTTTCTGGATGAATTGGGTTAGAAGCAGGAGTTGGGCAGGTTATACAGTGATAGCCAGAGTGCCATACATCTTGCAAAGAACTCTACATTTCATTCCAAGACTAAACATATACAGCTCAAGTACCATTTCATATGATCAATGTTGGAAGATGGACAATTGAAGCTGGAAAAGATACACACTACCTAGAATCCTGCAGATATGTTAACAAAAGTTGTAACTAGGGAGAAACTAAGATTTTGCTCAGTTTCAATTGGTCTTCAAGTATGGTGAAGAAGATGAGAAATAACCAGGTCCAAAGTGGAGTCATTGTCCAGAAAATGAAGCAGCGATGGAGTTGCTATAATCAGTCTCCAAGTGGGAGATTATTGGGTGTGGAGCTTGATTATCTTCTTTAGTTAGAGGTATCACCACATTGGACCCTAGTTCGTAATGTGGTGGCAATGCCGCTCGTAATATTTGCACTGCAATGAGGTCCAGGGGGGTGATAGCGATCTTTAGGAGCCCCCCCCTGGCAGGCGATTGGGAGCAGCGCCCCTGAAGCTAAAAATAGATGTAAAATTGGCTTGTAAAATGTTGTAATTTTGTAGTCAATATGGGTTGTTCATTAGGTGGAGATCTAACGGTAGAAGTTATGTTTAATTTAGGGTTTTTTTCCCTAGAAGGAATCCCCTTGCTATATATGTGGGAATTGTATTGCGTCTATGCAGATTTGTATTCTGAGTGAAAAAGAGAGAGGAGATTGTGTGAGAGTGAAGAGGGAATTACAACGGATATGCTGTAGGTTGTATCTCTTCAGTTTGCTAGATAATATAAAAGGAAGGACTGGCTATTTCCCATGGGCGTAGCCCAAATTGGGTGAACCACGTATATCTATGTCTATTTTGTTTTATGTGTTTATATTTCTGCAATATATTTTATGTGTTCCATTGCTCTGCAATATATAATTTTCTAACACAATACTCTTAATCCTTCATTCCATCTTTCTCGTTCTTGGTCCAATTCTGTATTACTATCATTCTATCTCAAATCATGATACCTGTTTTGTGTCGTTGATGAGGCATACGTCAAGGCCCTTCTGCGATGGGTCACTTCCTATTGAAACTAACTCACTATCTAGGAAGTTGAATTAAAAACAACCCTTTGGTACCTTAGTGCTTGCATGCATCAATGACAAGTTTCCTCGCTCTTAATGACAAATTTACATCATTGACCTTTGACCAACAAATTCTGTGTGGTGTTCGACTTCAACTCATTCATTCACACCATACAGATTATACTACAGTACCTTGAGATCCATTAACATCATCGATGGTTTGTCTCGCGTTTGTTAACTACTAACATCATTGACTGATAATCTAATTGCATCTTCCATGTTCGAATCCAGCTCATTGATTCACATGGTTAAACTCGTATATTGAACGATTGTGTAAATGAGATAGAAGGCCCCAAAACTAGTTCAAACCATCCAGGTTGCGATTTCAGGATTAATACAAGATCATAATGTATGATGACTATGATCATACATATAGTCATCCAGGCATTAGTCCACCTTCTTCCATTAGTGGACATCTCTTTTGATCATTGTACATGTAATGTTAAGCTTATATGCTGAGCATGGGTATGCCTCCCCCACGAGAGACATTGTGATGTATTGTAACAGATAATGATATCATTGGTTGTTCTTTATCCTGACTTGTCAGTAGGTAAACAAATTCAGTCATCAGTGTCCATTTTTGACTTTGCACTTTTGGGGGAAATCTATTATAGTCTATTTGTCACATCTGGTCAATAGGCATGTTATCTGTATAAATCAATATCCTTTTACCCCTTGTCATCACTATTGCACAAATACCTAAGCATGACTCTCCCTAATCCCTAAATTTCTACCTTTAACTTCTTCATTTTAGTGCTTTTAAGGCCCAACACATCATACTACCTTAGGAGGTTGTGTTCACTAGTAGGTTGAGCCTCTCTGGACCTGCGCTGATCACTCGAAAGTTCCCCTTACTAGGGGTGCACTGATTCTAGAAATTCGGGAAAAATAAATTGAATCATGAAGCTTCCTCTTCTAGAAGCTTCCAGAGGTTGTTCTAACCATTTACCTTGGATGAAAGTCTCGAATCCTATCCTATCCTACCTTGGATATTTCACCCCTTATCCCTTGAGCTCATCCTCCTATCAAGACTCGATCTCAAGCATAGATTGGTAAACGGATAATAATTTTTAGCCTACCATCCTCTTCTATATATTTACTGTCATCCATGAGATAGGGGTTGAATTTTGGAGATAGATTCTACCCTCATTCTGATGTTGTGAGAGTAATTATTCCATGCATTAGGGTGACATAGAGATACACTTTGTGACAAGGACAAGCCAAATTGAAGGAGCTCTTCTATAAGATCAACTCTATATTTGGTTTTAATTCTCTCCACTATTAATACAAGGAGTGCATTTTTTTCCCTATATGTGATGTTATGATTTCATGTATTTTAATACCATGTTGATCTATTGAATGAAGAGATGGATTATGCTACATAGATGTTGTAGATATTTGGCTTGTGTTGTCTGATTATGCAGGTTCTAATTATAGCGATTAGATCTAGGATTGGAGCATAAAACTTTAAGAGAGGGACAAAGCTTTCAACATATTCTAGGTAGGCTTCATCCCATTGTCCATTTAATTTAAAGAAGACAAAATAGTCCTTGCTTTCTATTGTTCTAGGTTAATACTTCACCTAACTTCATCATCCTAAGGTTCAGTGTCTTGAGCCCCTCCCACTAGTTATGACATGACAATCAATTCAATCAACTAATCATAAAATTAATCACAATGGTTTAAATAAAAGAAATTAATGAATATTCTAAGAGTCCATCTAACATAAGAATTAGTCATATTATTTTTACCTAAGAATTGATCATGATAATTTTAAATTATAATAATTAATAATAAATGATATTATGCTAAACTTAATATCAAAATTACTCACAACATTTTATTAATCATGGTAAATTAATTGACATAACTAATCGAGCTGATCATATTACTTGTCTCATTAGGAACCCTAAACCTTATTAACTTATTAATTTAATAATTCAGTGAAAACATTTAATACGCTCAAGACAACATTTCATATTTCTTAACATAATATTATCATCATACTAGTGTATATACATAAGGTATTTATTCATAGATGGTGCATACATTTATTGCACATGTACTAATAACATGAGAAATCATATCTAATCTATAGAGTAGAAAAGCACAATGAAGTAATAAATTGCATACACCCATCCACATAGTAGAATTTCATCATTCATAGCAATGGTAAAAAAAAATACTCTAATTTATTTGTGAATTGAGTTAAGAATGAAATACAAGGAATAAGAACTAGGTCAAGTAGTATTCTTACATGGAAAACCCGGTAAACTACCAAGTTCTCCTAACACTCTACCTCCCTAACCTACTCCCATCCTCCACTTCCTATCCCTCCTTTGCTGGACTATCCTAGAGCATCAACTTTATTGACATAAATATAGATAGAACCAATAAGTTGAAGTGTTAAAGCTTTAGAAAAGCTTCCCTCAATAAGAAACTAGCAATCATAATAATGTGTCTAGGGGAGTATGAATTAACATTATTTTCCATGCCCCAAGTTTGGAAGTCTAGTTGATGGTAAATGCGTCCACTCCTCCTCATAGAACTAGTGTCAACACCCTATCAAGGACCACATGAAAACATTGGATCTAGGTTCATATCATAAAATGATATAGTTGGATGATTATGTTACTTGAAAACTTGTATTTATCCAAGATCATAATAGTGTATATAAATTAATATAAATACATAATTAAAATTATACCATTACCCATTCAATTCCTCTGATAACAACTAGTTATGAGTATGGTTCTCTACCCATCACACAAACCATTTCAACTTGTAGGTTAGTTTTTACCAAATCACACAAATAACAATATATATACACATGTGATTCTAACTAACATATCATCAAACCTAGTATGCATGTACCAAGATATTTGAATTAACATCTGCATGTTAGAAGTGAATCACACATCTATTTTTAACAACATAAACAAGATCAATCTAGTGTTTTTATATAGATAGGTTCACTTGTTCAAAGTCTGAAGTGCGGCATTATTCAATAGAATTCATAGATAATGTGTCATAAAAATACATTTAAGCTCATAATATAAGTAATTTTCTAGGTAAAAATGGGGCATTACATACACCCACCCTTTGGGAACCTCCTTCCTGAAGTTTTGTTTAAAAAAGAGGGGTAGTTTCAATGTAATGTCTCTGCATCCTCCCAAGTAGCATATCTTGGGCTATATTTTTCTTATTGGACCTAAACTTGGTGCACCAAATAATTTATGAGCTATTGAAATACATGGACTAATATGTATATTAGTTCGACCATAACTATTCCTATGTCCGAGACCTATAATTCCCACCAATTTAGTTTATAAGATTCATTAACAACATAATTTCATAATACAAATACATGAGAAAAATCATAAGTCTTATGCAAGTGGGATGGTAGTACAAGATGATAAACTGGTCCAAATCTCTCTTTGATCTTAAAAGGTCTTATAGATTGAAGTTGTAATTTAGTCCCCATTCCAAACCAAAGAATTATTTTGTTAGGTCAAATATGAATAAAACCTTGGTCCCCTAATAAGTTTGATCAATCCTATGTGCATCAAAAACAATATTTTGTATATCCTATATTTCTTTTAATCATTGTCTAATTTGAGTCACTTTCTCCTCTATTTGTTAAACCAATTCAAACCCTATACAATTACTCTTTCCCCTAGCATTTCCCAACTCACTGGAATCCTACATGGATTTCCATATAAAGCTTGGCAAGAACACATCCAAATTGAATTACGATAACTATGATTCTAAGTGAACTTTACGAAAGTAGCTACTCCTAATGAGTTTGGTTATTCATACATACAATCTAAGCATATCCTCCATAACTTAATTCACTCTTTTAATTTTCCCATATATTTCTAGATGATGTGCAATGCTCATGTTCAATTGAGTCGCTAATGTCAACTACAAAATTGTATAAAGCCTAAATGTAAATTGAGAGTCTAAATCGCATATGATCATCATTGGTGACCCATGTAGATGATAACTTCACTTATAAACACTCGTTCCACATTGGTGAAATCATAAGTGTCTATGAGTGGACTGATATGGGAGCTTTTAGTCAATTATAAACTATGACGAGGATGAAATTGTGCCATCATGGTGTGAGAGAAAAGCCACAAAAAATAACTTAGAAATGGCTTCCCCTTTGGGAATAGGTATGCCATGCAGTTGTAGGACTCTGTTGTGGTGGCTGCAACACCCTCCAAAATTTTGCATGTATCCAATTTTGGAGCCTTCCTTGGTTTTTCCTTGATGTTTGCAAACACTTGGTCTCATCCCATGAGCTCGTGTCGAGTCTTTACACCCTCTTTGCTTGACGTATCACCATTCATCTTTCAACATGTTGGTTGCAATGTCATGCTTGTGGTCTTGTTTTGGCTATGCTGAAGGTCTCCCTTTGTATGTAAAAGTTGTGTTTGCTACGTAAGCATCTGTTGCACTCACATAGAAAGTTGTATGCAATGTCACGCAAGTGTCGTCACGGTCGTTCAATGATATATCTCAAGTGTCACACTTGTCACTCTCACCCTTTAGTTAGTCACACTAAGCATATGTTGTCTTGTTTATTTGAGGTGTTTTGTCCTCAAGTCATGTTGAGTGTGTGTTCTCAAGGTCATGTATACATGAGTTCACTCATTCAAAAACTTAACTATTTTGCCGAATATCTATCAACCAGACCTCCCTCCATTGAGCTACACTGCACAGTCTCAGCCCTCAGTGACCAAACACTGTTGCCTAGAACTGTGAAAAGCTTGAGGCTACCCTCTAGGCAATCTACATTGTGCAACCCTAGAATCAACTTGCCTGATTGTCACCCAGAACAACACAGAAGTTGCTGAAGAAGCCATCTCAGTTTGCACTTCTCGCGATCCTATCCATCAAGCCTCTCGCTGGTCAACCAAAGAAATTGACTTAAGGCGTGATCCATGGTTGCACTCATCCCAAAATTGTGCAGAAGCTATCAGCCTATCTCCGTGCACTACCAAAAGAAATTGCATAGGCATGAGGGATAGGCACCTGTTTCCTGTCACTATGTTGTCCCATGAAATTGCGCAGTTTTGTCAGGTAGTCCCCCTATTGGCTTGCTTTCCAATCATCCTAAAAATTGCGCAGTTTTCATGAACAATCCACGTTCTGCCCGACACCCCACTCAGCCTGGAAAGTGTGCATACGTGTCCTTCTTGACTACCTCCCAGATATGTGCAGTTTTAACCAGCAGAATCCCGTAGCCCAATCCTGACCTCCTCTAGAAATCTATAGAGTATTCACTACCAGTGCCTCCTACTGTTCGTACTTCCTTCCCTGGAAAAACTACGCAATTCTGCTTCCCAGCTGAGCCAGATATCACAAATGTCATTGCTAACCAAGATTACTCAACCCAGCCTCTTAGTGACCTCTGCGTAGTTTTTCCCGATAGTGCCCCAGAGCCTTGCATCTTGGCCTAAAATGTACTATCTGCAGTTTTAGAGCCTTGTCCTCTCTCTTTCTCATGTGCACCCGAAAACGAAAGATGATGCATCATGGTAGACTAAGAGATTTTTGGATTTGATGTCGTCTCGTCATGGGTGATTGCAGAGACATGGCGCGACGACGAACGAGATGAACAAGGAGAAAGCAAGAGCTAAGGCATATCTTTAAGATAATTGAAACTGGGCCATCATACCGCATGGGACTCCTACACCAAACAGTGTGAGGTCTAGTTGGGACTTCATACTGGGGATATCTCCTAAACATTGGTAGGTCCAACACCGTCAACATTTCTAGCACTAGAAGGAGGGTTGCCAATTGTTTATGGCTAAATGTCCTCTCGCCCCCACTCGTTAATCATCTAGGCAAGGTAGTAACTCACACTCCCTATCACCTACGCGCAACTCTAAAGTTGGTTACTCCTCACCTCCCAAAAGTGAAAATGAAATTTTGTATCAGCACCTTTGCTCTGTCCATCCCATCACCCATGAGTTTACTAAAGCAGTTAGAATGATCCCAAGAATACAAGATATTTCATACGCATCAAAGAAGCTGAAGACCACTCCCACAGGAGTTGTTGTCTCATTAGTGGAAGAAGCAGTTCTTGCTACTCTCGAAGGTCTGACAGAATCCGTTGAGAATGGAGAGGAACCTCCAGTCTTCCAATAGGGAGAAGATAACACCCTCATGATCGTAGGCTCAGGCTCTGGTATAAGAGGCAGAGGGGAAGGCAGTGGAACAGGTGGAGGTTGAGACGAACCAACTGACTCAAGGGTGAAACCATCAAATTCTAAATAAGAGAAGGAGGAAGAAGAAGAAGAAGACGTGGATGACCAAAACTTGAAATGGATGACTCAGGGACCATTGGCTCTCCCAGGTGCTTCACACAAGATGCTAAAGTGTTCGAAGAGGATGTTGAAAATTTTTGACCTTGACATAATAGTGAAGGCAGAATACCACTTGGAAAACTTCTACCTACAGTTGTAGGCACTCAAGGTACGTTACAATGACGTTGCATGTAGCATGGAAAATTTTACGGGCGAATTTTCGCCCTTTAGCGAAATTAAGGGGTTTTAAATTTTTAGTGGGTGAATATTTTGTATCATAGAACATTTTTACAAATCGCCTCAAAATTATTTTATAAAAAAATTAGGTATGGAGGTTAGCCCACCTTATTTTAAGGGAGAGGGTAAAAAAGGTAAATGTAGCCCTTGAAATTAGGAGTTACAACCTTCCATTCACCCTAATTTTCAAGAATAGATTTTATTTAAGTGAATCCTATG
>APFE031323562.1:0-13451 GCA_000404065.3 Pinus taeda | reverse complement strand
GTTATTCCAACAATTGATATTAGAGCGAGTTTCCTTCAGGAACAGTCTAACCACTGGAATGTATATCTATAAAGAATTAATTCTGAGAAAGAGATTCAGGAGGATTACTCAAGTAGAATACCAGACTTTGATGGGAAAAACTATGCTTTTTGCAAACCAAGGATGAAAGCGTATCTTATGTCCCTCGGGGGGTAGATGTTTGGACTTCAGTGCTAGTAGACTAAAATGCCCCTGATGTTCCTCCCACTAATGCAAATGGTAAAACATTATATGGAATTAATGCTAAAGACAAGAATTCCATTCTCTTTAGTCTTAGACAATCATAACTTGTAAAGGTTATGTACTGTAAGCCTAATAAGGAAGTGTGGGTAAAGCTTAATCAAAGTCATGAAGGAGATGAAAAATTCAAGTAGGACAAAATTCAAACCTTTAGAATGAGGTTTGAGATCTTGAGAATGAGTGAAGATGAAATCATAACATAATACTTCCTTAGAGTTTATGATGTAACCAATATGATTAGAGGACTTGGTGAAGAGGTGATGGAAGGGATGATTGTTAAGAAAATCTTAAGATCTCTATCAATGAGGTTGAATTCCAAAGTCTCAACTATTGAAGAAATGGCCAATTTAAAGGATCTCAGGATGGAACAAATCCATGGTACTCTCATAGCCTATTATATGAGAGTAGGAAGAGAGAATTCTGAACCTAAGGAAGTAGCATTCAAAATATCCAAAATGGCTAAGGAGCACAAGGACCATCAAGAATGCTCCAACTATGAATCTGATCAGGAATTGGCTCAATTAGCCAAGAAATTGAAGTGTGGCTCAGGAAAATATAAAGGGAAGTTTCCATTTAAATGTTTTGAGTATGGAAGAGTTGGACACTTTTCATCCAAATTGCTGAAAAAGGAAGACAAGTGGAAACAAGTCTCAGAAACATTAGAAGAAACATTTCTATATGAAAAAGGGGTTCTTCTCCAAAGAGGATAGCTTAGCACCATAGTCAGACAATGAAAAATATTTAGAGGATGATTCATATAATTATTTACTTATGGATTTTGGAACATATTCCAACAAACAAAGTATTATGGAATCTGAATAGGAAGAATAATAAGGAGGAGTGGTGAACCTTGAATGGGAACTCATCAATGCTCTTGATCAGTTAAATAAAGTAAGGAAAAAGAACAAGGAGCTAAAGGAACACCTACAACGTGCTAAAGAAGGTATGTATAACTATGATAATGAGGAGTTTGTTTATCAAAAAGAAAAACTTGAAGAATATATTAAGATAAATATAGTTTAGTCACTCTACTAGAAGAAAAACAAGGAATATATGAAAAAATAGAAGAGAAAAAGCAATTAAAACAATATTTACTCACAATAAGGAAGGAAATGATCTAAGAAACATGAAAAGTTGAAATTTTGTCTCTAAAATTTAAACTAGAAGAAGTTAAATGAATGGAAGAGGTTCTTCAAGATATGATCCATGAATGGGAAGACAACTGTCAGAGCCTTGACACAGAGGTTGTCTCTTTAAGAATGAGTCTTGAGGAAATAAATACCGAGGAGGGTTTGAATTAAAAATTTGTAGAAGGCACAAGGAAACTAGATCAAATTCTAAATAGACAAAGGCCCTTAGGAATCAAAACATGTATGGGGTACTCAAAAGACAGATGAATATTCTATGGAAAATATAAAATTCAGGTTCACGGGATTCAAATAACTACAGAGCTATGCGAAGAAGCATCAAGGAAGAATCAATGAAGACAAAAGAGCAATAAGGAAAATAGGAGATCATCAATGGAGAATGAATCACCCAGCCAGAAAACCAATGTACCCTCATGCACAAACTCATAAGTCTTGCAACAATAGGCATGCCTATTTATTTTACGGTCATTATTATAAGTGCCATCTATTTAGACATAAAGTTGTTTATTATAGAAATACAAATGTTGAAAGAAATGAAAATACTATATATAATAAGTATCAGAAATTTAGATCTCAAAACTCTCCTCTCTGAGATTGAATTGTCTTCTCTCCCCTATTAAGAAAAGTAGAATTATTCAAATGTAATAATTTTTGTCACAAAGTAAATGAGTGCATAAGCAAGTTTGAATATCTATCTAAGTCCCAAAATATTAGACAGTTAGCTATCCAAAAGGATAAGAGGAGTTGGACACAAAAAACTAAAAAGAGCATGTAGTGTCGACACGATCTATCAACCCATAATCAAGAGAATATATTGTATGTGGATAGTGGTTGTTCCAAGCATATGACTGGGATAAAATAATTTTTATGTCGCTAAAATAGAAGGATAGAGGAAACAATGCCACCTTTTGTAAACAATTCTCTAAGAAGAACCAAGGGTAAAGGCATAGTCAATCTTGATCAAAAGACAAAAGAAAAAAATGTGTTGTATGTGAAAGGTCTTAAGCACAATCTTCCTAGTGTTAGCCAAATGTTTGATAATGGCTATGATGTGACATTTTAATTCAAGGACTATGAGATCTTCAACATGAAGAATGGAAAGTTCATGGTAAAATCAATTAAAACCCATGATAATGTAAGTGTTTGATGATTCCAGGGTTAAATTCTATTTAAGAAAAATGAATGAAGCATGGTTGTGGCATAAGAGGCTTGGACATATGAATTTTGATAATTTGATAAAAGTTAGCAATATGGGAGATGTGAGAGGATTACCAAGGCTATTAAAGCCTCACAATTCAATATGCAAGTCATGCCATTTGGCAAGAATACTAGGACTCATTTAAAGTCAATAGATTTCTCCTCATCTAGACCATTAGAGCTCATTCACACAAATATTTTTGGTCTAATAAGAGAAAAAAAACCCTAAAAGGAGAAATGGATTTCATGCCGCTCATTGATGATTTTACTAGGGCCACTTAGATTGTGCTCTTAAAAGAAAAATTAGAAGCATTTAAGCATTTTAAGATAAAATATAAAATGCTTAAGATTAGATAGAGGAAGAGAGTACACTTCAAGAGAGTTCAAATAATTTTGTGAATAACATGGCATTAGAAGGAAAAATTTAATGGCTAGAAGTCCATATCAAAATGGAGTAATGGAGAGAAATAACAAAAAATTCAAGGAAATGGCTAGAGCAATGTTGGATGAAGAATATGTGTCTCACATTTTCTCGGGAGAAGCAACACAGGCAATAATGTACCTCTCGAACATAAATCAACTCAAGCCTAATAGTATAAAAATCCCTATGAGTTGCGGTAGGGAATACCTACATCAATTAAACACCTCAAGGTTTTTCAGGTCAAGTGCTTCATCAAAAGGAATGATAAGAATCATAAAAATTTTGACTCACGCATTAAAAAGGGAATATTACGTGGGTAATATGCTTGAAGTAAAGGATACAAGTGTTACAACAAATGGAAAAGGAAGAATGAGGATTGCATTGATGTGATAGTAGATGAAAGAAATTCACAACATGGGTCCTATAAAATAAATATGAACTCAAATGGTGAAGAAAATCCAGATATGAGTTCCACATATCTAGAAGAAACATATTCAGATAGTGAAGGCGAGGAAGTAGACACAACTCCAAGGGAAAAGACACCTTTTAGGTATGTATAGAAAGAGCACCTTGAGAGTCATATACTTGGATATCAAATACATGGTGTTAAAACCAGAAGGAAACTTGTTGGAAATACAAGTAATGCAAGTCTGGCTCTGTTTTCATAGATCGAACCCAAGAATGTCAGCCAAGCAAGTGAAGACAAGTTCTTGGTGAAATTTATGAATGAAGAACTTGACTAGACTAAAAAGAATGACACTTGGGAGCTTGTTCCAATGCCTAAAGAGAAAAATTTAATTGGAACCAAATGGGTTTTAAAAAGCAAGCTGAATGAGCAAGGTCAAGTAATCAGGACAAGGCTCAATTGGTCTGCAAAAGGTATGCGCAAATAGAGGGTGTAGATTTCGAGGAAACCTTTGCACTAGTAGCAAGACTGGATGCTATCTAATTTTTTCTTTCCCTTTCCAGTCATAAGAACATCAAGATATATCATATGGACATGAATTATGCATTCCTCAAGGGAGATCTGGAAGAATAAGTTTACATTGAGCAACTAGAAGGATTTATATTCACCATAGATGAAGGGCTTGTGTGCAAAGTAAAAAATTCTCTATATGGACTGAAAGAGGATCCTAGAGATTGGTACAAAAGGTTGGATAAACACCTTCAACAACAAGGATTTAAGAAAGGTATAGTTGACAACAGTAAAGTCTAAAGGTGACCATATACTAATTGTAGTAGTGTATGTAGATGATATCATCTTTGGTAGTGACATGGAAAACTTGGGGCATCAATTTGAAAAATGTATGTAGAAAGAGATTGAAATGTCCATGATAAGAGAGTTTTCCTTCTTCTTGGGATTGAAAATCCCTTAGTCTCCAAGTGAAGTGATTATGTCCCAATCAAAATACCTTCGAGAAAATTTGAAGAAATTTAGAATGGAATATTCCAAGCTAGTGAGCACACCTATGGTTACAAGCCACAAATTGTGCAAAGAAGATGAGACACCACTAGTAAATCAGACTGAATATAGATCCATGATAGGAATCTTGTTGTATATTATATATTTAAGGCCAAACATCATGGAAGTTGTGGCTTATGACAAGATTGAAGGCATGCCCGCGTGAAAGTCATGTCGTTGCTATCAAAAGGATTTTTAGATATCTCCAAGGAACAATATAATATGGATTGTGGTATCCTAAGAGAAAATAATTTAAATTTAAGGCCTACATTGATGCTTTAATAGATCCAAAATATGATTTTTTGTGACAACAAACTAAATAAGAAAACAAATCTCAAAACCAACTTGAGTATAGAATTAATGAAGATAATTTATTGACCTATTAGGAAAATAATTTATGTTCCTTATTAGCAGGTCATGTGATAATTAATTTTAGATGAATTCCATAAAAGTCCCTATATTTCCCATTTTGGATATCCAAATTTGTTTTCCACAACAAAGATCTTTTTTTATTTTTTATTTTTTGGTATGAGAAAAGCCATTACAAAATACTTATCCAAGTGTTTGGAGTGTTAGAAAATTAAAGTTGAACACCAACACCCAACTTGTCTACTCCACCCATTTCCCATTCCTGAGTGGAAATGGGAAAATTTATGTTATATTTCATTACAAGTTTACCTATATAAAAGAGGCATAAGGATTAAATTATGGTTGTGGTGGAAAAAACAAGTAAATATACACATTTCATTCCTCTACAGTATACTTATAAAATTGTCCAAATTGATGATATATTCAAGAAAGAAATATTTCAATTGCATGGTATACCTAAGGTAGTGGTTTTTGATAGAGATGTGGAGTTCACTTTTGCATTTTTGAAAGCTCATGAGTTCATTTCAGTACCACATGCCTGTCACTTTCCCAACTTCCACATAATTTTTTTTATTCATGATATATCTAGTTTCTAGAAGAATTTTTCATGAGTAATGTTCTATCTTAAACATGCATATGGCTTCAATAAATTAATGATGGAAATATGTCACCTTGATCTACACAATCCATTTCTTTGATATAAAATATGGTGTTCCATTTGCAATATTACTTTATATATTATATTTTTCGTTGTATCAACTTCATGTGTATAGAAATTTTATTCCATAATAACCAAAGTATCATGATGAGGCCGATAACCCATGGTTAACACATAAATTACACTCTACTTATATCTGAAGTGCATATGGTATAATAATTTTGGGTCTAGCATTGATGATTCATTCAAATCTATGCCTTTTACTTTGTTTCCTAATCTTTTATTATTTGAACTCTTATGAAATGACATCCATGTGGGATTATGGGGACTTTTTTAGGGTTTTATTGTTGAAATATGACTACACATGGTGATTATAGATTGCTCACGTGCCTATGTTCCAGGTGATTATCATGTAATTCTGGTACTTAGTACTTGTCAATGGTGGCAATTAATTTGGTTTCATCCAAGGGTTGTGGCTTGATTGGGAAAAACCTAACATTATACCCTTGTCTTGTTGGGTTCATTTGATATGTTTTCTCCTTTATTCATTCCATGGGGCATTAACTTAGGGTTTGAAGGCATCTCTACTTCTGTTTCGATTTTCAGTGGCCATTTGGCCCTCCCTACACCTATAGAGTTTCTACCATAGCACTCGTCTTCTATAGTTAAAAGAAAGACTAGATCATATAGGTATAAGTTGGTGTTTCTCCTGTTCATGATTTGCATGTCTGATCCCATTTATTTCCTCGTATGCCTCAACTTAAATTCTTCTTGGTGTATTATAGGTTCTGAGTTGAATTACCATTCACATTGTGGAATCTAGAAAGGAAATACACCACCAGTGGTGGATTGAGGATTTGGGTTCGAATTTGCAAATTTTCCTCCGATGACCATAGAGGTAATCCCATAAAATATTTATGGCCCATTTGATAACTATGTTCTAGTTTATTGAATCAATAGATTATAAATTCTATATTTCATCTTACCACCCTTGACTTTATTTGATATTTCTGGCAAGGGTTTGATTGAAGTTTGTCTTAAACATGGATATGGGTAAAAAGAGAGTTTGGCACCACTAGTTTTTATTTATTTATTGATTGGGTGATAACTCCTATAGGCGCATATGATCCATATAGAGGTTGAGTGTTTTATGGATTCAACCCACATATGGCTACAACCAGTTTAATGAGTAAAGTTTTTCTCTTGTTCTTCCTTCATATGGGTTTGTAATTTGGTACTTCGATTTTTTTCATTTTTTTTTCTTTTTAAGTATGTGTTGACTAGATGTTTTAATTTCCATGTATGGAATTTCTTAATATACCTCTTTCTTCCATGTAATAGCTCCATTAAATTTCTTATGATTTGTTTCATGTAGGGTTGTAGTGATGGTCATTTTGGCTTGTGACAAGTATATCCCACCTTTCTCTTTCTACTCACACTTTGTAGTTTTCTTGCTTTACCAATGGGTATTTCTAACTCCAATCGATGTTTTATTTGTAGGTATGTTTGTTGGAGTAGGGATTCAATTCTTCTGAAAATTAGCTTTGTCTCCAAACCTTTGATTATCACTCATTGTGACATAGGTTGGTTCCTATCAATATTCATCTCTTGAATTACTAATACTACGACTCAGTGAGTTTCAAATTGTGGTTTTGAATTCAATTCAGGATTTTCTTCATAATTTTTTCAAATTACCCAATGAGGAATGTGTAGCCCATGTTTCAATGTCAATAAGCTCTTCATCCTTTCTCACTACCATGGCCTATGGCCATATAGGTTTTATTGACATAATGTTGATTGGAAATGAAATTATATATTTATATAAAACATTATGTCATGGCATGGTTACTATGTTCTTATTGGGAATTTTGTGTATTTAATTATCACCATTATCCAGTTGAATGTTGAAGGCTATGTCTACAACCTATACATAATTATTATGGAGGATTATAATTATGGTTATATATTTTATTTTATGTTTTACCATATTTGAGAACTTAGTTCAACATTTATATTTTGGTTAGATTTATCTCTTGGTTCTATGTCTGGAAATGTCTATGCATACTTCCTATATTGTATGCAATTCATCTATATGTATATGTGTTCCTGCATTAGAGAAACCTCAATGTAGTATTTTTATATAGACTTCTTGCTTGAGTTAATTTGTACTAGTTTTCATTTACACTGCTCTCATTTAAATAATTAGACTTCTTCAAGTTAACTTCGAATTCGATGCTCTATTTTAACTGTTTATAGTTCTTATGTTGGTACTTGAATTCAGGACTTATCCCACAAGGCTACGATCCCTCTATATTCATACGAAATTGCATAGGATTCAGAATTTATCTCTCCAAACCCGAGTCTAAGCTCCGTTATCACTATATGAGTGTACATCTTCTTTTGGAAATTATATTTTTTTCCTCTCATTCAGATTCTTCTACATTCCTTGACTTAATCTACCTGGTGTGATCATTTTATTTAATTGCAAGGGAAACACCTTTTCTTTTGTTATGACTCTCCCATGTAAATTTTCGTCCAGCTGATATCGAATGAGACTTATTGTGGAATTTATTGAGTGATGTGCGTAAGCCCTAACCATTTCTATATGAACTGGACTTCTATAAAAGACTAGTTTTGTCTATTTAATGTATACGTCCTTTATAACATAATTCCTTATGGTTATTTTCTAAACCATTAATCTTGATAGATTTAAATTTATTGCTCTTATCTAATTCCAACCAATAGTCTAGTCATGTGTAAGTTATTACTATTTTAATATCTTCTAGGGGTTGTGAACCAATCACCCCTAACAATTATATCAACTAGTTTGAATAGCGAATATGTTACCCTTATGCAACATTGTATATAATTATAGGGTTAATGTAAATTTGTTATATCTGTTATTTATCTCTGCATTTAACTTACAAACAAGAACATTCCAAGTTACACATAATCTGACATAAAAATCTTATTTCAATAACTTTTCCTAAATTTGAATGCTTCTCCTACATACATAGATGTTAATATTGAGCAACAATTTTAGAAAACTGTGTACAGCTAGGCATGAAAATATGATCTTATCAACACACATATACATTAAATAGTGGAGAACCTAAATGTGCATGTGCCATATACTCTTCTTGGATTTTCATAACTGCATATGCAATATTAAATTCATGAAACTATTTTATGAATATCGGATTAACTATTATGCAGAATTATTCGTACAAGACATCAATATTTTCATAATCTCTTTCTTACATGCATAAAGAATTTTTATTTTTTAATTAATGATTATATGATTCATTTTCCATGCATGCATAATGAAATCTAAATGTACTTAACATTAATGTAATAGAGAATCTTTTTACTAGACATGAAAAGTTGAACATATAAGTATGTCTAAAGCATGCATTTCTATCACTAATATACAACTTGCATAGAATTTACCATTCGAGGTTGACAAAAGAAAATAACAAAGAATCTAATTGTAATCAATTGAAAACAATCAGGAACTGAACATGTTCCTCCCAACGATGAACTTCCTTTGCCTATTCCCCCTAAGCTAGGATCTTCTTGCTCCAAGAGTCAACAACCCCTTTGATTCATTGGTGGTTTCCTTTTATAATTTTCTTCCCATCAGAGTTTTAGCAACATCCTACTTTAAGGTTTACCAACCTTTTGCCCTAGGCTCTTTGTTTTAGTTTTTTTTAAAGGATTCTTTCCCTTTTTCTTTAAAGCCTTTTTTTTTCTCTGGCGACTCTTCTTTCCACCTTACTCAGTATTTTTATCTAACTAAGTGATTTAACATGATATTTCTCTCCCATAATGTTAAATAAATTTCTTTTTAATTATATTCTTCATGGGAATTTTTTTTAGGATATTTCAGGGAAGGTCCATTGCATGGACTTAAACACCCACATCTTTTTCCAAGTTGGTAATAAATCTTCTAACTCTAGTGTTCTTTCCTAAGTTTTCCCAAACAATTGATTTATTATATCAACAATAATCAAAGTAATTACATCATTAGAAAAGTATAAACATGGCTTCCATAACCATTCAATCCAATAATAGGTCCATGCCAAAATGAGTGAATATTAAAAAGTAGAAATATAGCGGTGTTACATCTCTCCTCTGCCCCCCCCCCCCACTTCTGAATTAAACATTTTCCTCGTTGTTTTTCCTTTAGTTCTCTATTTTTTTTAACAAGGTTGGAAAAAATTCTCACATCTAGTCCTCCATCTCTGAGGTGGCCTCCTCCAGGGTAAAGTGCTTCCATTGCACCTTAACCTAGTGGATGGTTCGATTTTAGTGTGATATTTCTCTCCAATCTAATATTTGAAGTGGTTCTACCTAGAAATATCCTTCTGGTTCTATCCATATCAAATTCCAATCAATCACATGAGAGTTATCATGAACATATTTCTTTATAAAATGAACATGAAAAAAATTGTGTACTTTTATATGGCCAAAAAAAGCGAGTTGGTATGCTACTGGGTTAACTTTATCTAAGATTTTGAAAGGACCAAAAAATTGTGGTGCTAATTTAGTGCAAGTTCCTAGTCTCACAGTATTCTTTCTTGGTTTAAATTTTACATACACATGTTTTCCTACTTTAAATTTTCTATTTGTTCTCTTTTGATTAGCATAACTTTTTTGTCTACCCTATGCAATTTCTAGATTCTGTCTGATTTTTGTCACCACCTGTTCCATTTCATATAGTGCATCATGTCCTAGGATCAACCTATCTTCTAGCTGACTCCGTTTAAGAGGCGTATAGCATTTTATTCAATACAAAGCTTCAAAAGGACTCATTTTGAAAGAAGCTTGATAACTATTGTTATAAGAAAATTGCTAAATGTAATAAGTCTTCCCACTTAGTAGGTTAGTCCATGACATACATTCTTAACATATCTTCAAAAATATGATTATTTATTTTTGTTTGTATGTCAGTACGGGGGCGATATTCAGTACTAAAATTAAGTTTGGTTCCTATTCCTCCAAACAAGGTTTTCCAAAACATGGAGGTGAATTTAACATCCCTATCAGATATTACCATTTTGGGTATCCCATGTAACCAAAAAAATTCATGCATGAAGATGTCTGCAATTTGTGTTGTTCCAAAAGTAGACTATATTAATATAAAATGTGTTTCCTGGTTTAGTTTTTCACAACCACCATAATGGAGACACATTTCCTTCATGTTCTTGATAGTCCTATAATAAAGTCTACAGAAATTGTTGGCTAGATGGCAGTGTCTATATGGCTAGTGGATGTGATTATGTTTCCATTGATGTAAACTGAATTAGCATGATGATTGGGAGTCCAGGAGGAATCCTATCATTGCTGGAGTGCTTTGTAGAGAATCATCATAGTAGAAGGATGTAGATAATCATCATAGTAGCAGGCTTACTGGAGAATTCATAAAATGATGACTATGGTGGTTGGGAGTTTAATATTCTAGGCATAAGAAAGAGAGCCAAGAAGAAAAGAATGACAGAGATTTTGAAGCCATTTTATAGGTATAAAATGGGATCAAAGCCTACATCAGAACCTATCTATTGGAAATTTCTCTAAAAGAGTTTTTCGATGGTGTGTGGAAGTCTAAAAATGGCCTACTGGATCAAAAGTTATGGTCCATCGATGTTATGGTCTTGAAGTCCTAAGCAGGCCAAAATATCAAAGGCCGGAGCACATCAGGACCTGATATCAGAAAATCAGAGCACGTTGTTTTAGAGGTTGATGAATATAGGAACCCTAGAGCATAGGGACATAGGAGAAACAAAAGGCCAATATTAGAGCATATTAGGATATCAGAAGCTAAAGTCGGGGTCTTGAAGTCCTAAGAAGGTTGAAATATCGGAGGTTGGAACACATTGGGACTCGATATTTGAAAATCAGGGCAGGTTGTTTCAGAGGTTGATGAATATTGGAACCCCAGAGCAGAGGGCCATAGGAGCATCAAAAGTATGATATTAGAGCATATCAGGATACCAGAAGTTGGAGGTTATCAGAATATCAAAGGTTAGAGCAGATGGATATCGAAATATCGAAAGGTTAAAGCCATCAAAACCTCAAAATTCTTTAACACTTGAATTTTGAGAAATTATGATAGATGGAGATGTCGACATTGTTAAAAGAGCTGAGGGATGCATAGTAGAATTAATAAAGGAATTCATTGTAAAACCAAGGCCTGTTGAGACCCCTTCTCTCTCCTCTGGTAGGAAACATGGAGGCATGTGATTAGCTCTGAGAAGCTATAGTGGGAACTGATGTCAACATGACATGCTAGTAAGGTGGACATGTGGCAACATATTTTGGCATTTTTGGTTGTTCAATGGTGCAAACATGAGTGACATGTGTCACAAATCAAGAGGCACCATGTGGAGAAATGACAAAAGCATGACATCATCCCAGAGGTCAGCATATCGAAGGTTGAGGACCTTGTAACTCCTGTGCAAATGGAATTTGAAAAAGCTATGATAAAAGGGGCTCTTACATTATCTAACACATGGTCGTATGGAGATCAAAGGAACTGAGGGCTAAGGAGAGGGAGCCAAAACAAAATCGATATTTTGCAAAAGTTACGATATGTAGGGGTTTTAATATAACGTTACAATGGAATGCCAAGTCAATGGTCACAGGCCCGATCTTGTGAGTAAGAAAATGCTCAAGGAGGTAAGCACCAAGGGGATGAAGGTATCATAAATGATTGATATTGTAACGCTTATTTTGTATGAGTTACGATATTTTGGGTCTCTGATGTAACAATGTAGTGATTTAAATGGATGAACAACAACTAGAGATTAAATGCAGATCAATGAAGGTTGTTTATGGAGTTAGCAGGATCTGCAGAATGCTCTGAGACAAGGCAATGAGGACAACAGTCCATGAAGAAGAACAAATGAGATGAAGAAATCCATCTCCTACTTCCCATGCAAATATTGTATATTTAAATGAGAAACAAGGTGGTCATTCATAAGTACTATCAAGCTCTGTGGACTAATGAATAAGCATGGGTAGTCACGGTAGAGAGTGCAGGAAGACTAAGATTAAATTCTTAGTTTGGAGGATTACACATGGAGTCAATGAAAGAACTCAAAATCCTATTCTTATGTTTAATTCCAAGATAAAATTCAATATTCAGACGCAACAACAACATGAGAAGCCATATTGAGGTATCTTTAGGCAGTATGGTCATAGGTAGTAGAGACAACATTGTGAAGTGTGCATGAGAGGATCAAAACCATTGGTTTCCATTGAGCATATGAGAGGGTAAGTCTGTATTGGTTATGTGCCGACCGACGTGAGAAGAGAGAGTGTTATGAGATTAAAAACAAAAGCATAATTGAAATGTGCGTAACAAAGAGCCTATGTGAGAGAAGGAAGAGGGCTGAGGATATATTATTTTGAGAAGAGGATAGAGTGTTGTTGTATGGGACCAAGGGAGTCTATGGAACAATAGAGGACCAAGAGAAGAAGTTGTTTCTACAACCAACTAGACTGGTATTTTCCCATAATTGTATATGCCTCTGCTTTTAGTTTGAAAATTGTATGAAATAGTAGAACATTGGCAAGAGCAGGTTGTAGCCTACATTCATAAGAGGTGGGTACCTCTTGGAAAGTTGATGCTTGATAACCTAAGCAGTTTGTGCCTCCTATGAGTGGGTACTCACAAACAAATTGATGTAATTAAGCAGGTTCTTAATTTACATCATAAACAAACTACAATTCAATGGTTTTTTCCCTTTGGGTTTCCACATGAAAAAACCGGTGTTAAAATGTGTATTCTACTCATGTGATTAGTTGTATGAACATATGAATTATTAAAATTTATGCTGACTTTCCTTATGAATTAATTCTCTCATAAGTAACATAAATTAAAAAGGACTAAAAGCATATTTAGGAAAAAGGTTT
>APFE031323551.1:4947-19171 GCA_000404065.3 Pinus taeda | reverse complement strand
CAATCAAAATTTCTACATGGTTCTATCATGGTATCATTTTCTTTACAAAGGATACCATTTCTACGATCTTCGCAGATAGACCACAAGCTTTATGGAACCAAAGAGCCTCACATAAGGCAATGGGTAGATTTAATGGCTCGTCATGGAGGAGCATCTATGATGACATTCATTCTTTTATTATTTGTGTTGGACACCTAATCCTCAATGGGTTAGTGTGGAAGCCGAATGGACAAAAGGAGTCCAAGAGACCTTGGGATGTGAAACCCAACGGTCACAATATGTACTATAAATGTAAATCATTTGTTAATAAAAATTGTATTCTCATGTTTTATCTTTCCTATTGTATCGCCGCCCAAGTGTGTTTAACATGGTATTAGAGCAGGCGTATTCTTGCCCTGCATAATTTCTTTGAGCCATTTGTTTTATGGTCTTTATGAGTGGGTTCCTTCCTACCCTCTTGAAATTTAAATCACTAGTTTTGAGATGTAGTGATTATGGGCGTTTCTCTACTTTGTGTAGAACTGTCACTTTGTCTGTGCTATCTACACTTTGAAAATAGAAGCAACAAAAAAAAATTTCAGCTTGCAAATCTAAACGTTTTCTGTCAGCGTGCATTACCTGGGTTTGTCCTATGCTCTATGGAAATGCAGAGGTTCTATTGATACGTTGATGGTTAGTCTGCACCTGCCTTACAAGTTTGTCAATGCAACACTATCTTTGAAATATCTGCGTTATTTTCTCTCTACATTTAGACAAAGTGTTATTTGTTCTCTGCATTATTTGTTCTCTGCATTTTTTTCCTACTGTGTGTCAGGCCTCTAAATGATGTCTCTGCCCACTCTAGTTGACTACCAAATGCACTTGACAGTCCACAGTGAAACACTTGTCGAAGACAACAATCATTTTTATCATTAACCTGTCTAAGGGTGCTACTGTATTCTGCATTGAACATTACTTCTTTTGATGTCTATTTTCCTCTCACTTATTGCTGTAGACTTTTGGCATTACATTCAATCATAGTCTGATCACTGCGTTTCTCTTAAAATTCTGCATACCAATCAAATTTCTCTATACCTTTCTGGCTCACCCACCATACTGAAACTGTCAGATGTTATATTCCTCCAATTCTGATTACATTGAATCATTTTTTGATTGCAGGAGCTAGAGATGAGCTCGAGTTACCTATGCATAGTTATAACTCGATGGATCTAAGGCAGACAACATGAAGAAGTCAGAGTGCCCTTGCTTTTGATAGACATGTAACAGAGCAATTGTTCTCTTATCTACGTGGATAATAGAGCTATAGGATGTGATTGCACATAATTTGAAGTGGTTGTGTGCATAGAGCAATGCAATATACATGTAGCAGAGCAATGACAGAGAGTACGGAGAGAGATAATTGACCTGTGCATGGATCAAAGGACGACAGAGACATAATAGTATTTATGCACTAAAAAGTGTCCTGCACGGGGTGCTATTGATTGTATTGTCTCACAAGAATAGAAGCATCTGCGTTGAAGCATGTAGAAGTGGAGAGAGTGCACGACACACACAATGTTATATACAACGAAGTTTTTATGACAGTGGCAACTGCATATATACCTCTGTTGATTCAAAAACTCCTTGTGCAAATTTTCCAGGTTGTCAAATGACTTGAGCACATTTACATCATACACAAGTACACAATAGTCCGCACCTCTGTAGAAAGCAACACCCAGGCTCTGGAATCTCTACTGCCTAGCAGTGTCCCATATCTGCAATGTTACAAGTCTATCATCAACCTGAAGTTCCTTTGACATAAAGTCCGCACCAATAGTCGCTTTGTACTGGCTACTAAATCTCTTATGTACATACTGAGTCACCAAAGAAGTTTTTTCCAATCCCGTTGTCACCGAGAACAATAACCTTGAACAGGGCACGCTTTCGAAATGACATATTTTTATTTTCAAAGAAATGGGTCAGTGCAGCAAGATAAATTTGAGCAATAGGCACCTCCACATTTGCAGTGGCAGCTGCGTAGGTTGTTTATTTATTTGAGCTGTAAGTTAACGCTGTCTATGACATTAGTAAGCTGTCTATGGTATGGTATTTTTATTACGCTGTCTCCTTCTCATGAATTTCATCTTCCATATTTCCTCTATCGAGAATCAACCTCTGAACATGCAAGAAGAAAAAGAAGCCTTTTTTGGATCTCAATCTGTAAAATGCATGTAGAGGGAACATTTTTAGTTTGTAGGTTTCTGTGGAGTGGTTTTTGAGAAATAGAATTCGGAAAATCCACAGCGATCTTCATTGTTTTTGTCGACGTTTCAAGCCTGATGATGAGTCTTGTTATAGGCTCGAAACGTCGACAAAAACAGGGAACATTTTATTCATATTTCATCTTGCTCATTATTTTTCTGTTTCCTCGGCATTGGAGTATAAATTTGCAGTCACCATTTCAAATTAATAATGGTGATACTGTGCTAAATGGTGATACTATGATATAGTCCAGAATCCTAAAGTGCCACGTAGTATTTGGGAGATTCGATTATTTTATGCCAGTGACGGTTCTTTAATTTCACATTTATATACTACATGTATAAATGTAACATAAAAAAAACCTTGGCTCATATGTTGAGTGATATGTTTTTTGGCTCCTTGCAATTTTTGGGAAAGAAAGAATTATAGTGTTGAATAAATACTTACGCTGCTTCCCGGTATGCTTCAAGGCATTGCAGAAGGCTTAAAGATTGTAAACTTGCAGTATTTTCAATTAACATAATTTTGTGGCACTTGTGTGTCATGCGAAATACAAGCAAACTGTAGATTTGTAGGTCGAAGGGATACAAACACAATATACATATATATGCATTGATTCCTTGCTACTTTGACTACTGCATAAGAGTTTGGTGGGCTGTATAAAGGCAATGATTGTTTTGACAAATAAAAGTAGTCGTTTGTGGATAAAAGTTTAGTTGGTTGTATTGTCAGAACATAGTGCTGGTCATGAGTAAACCCTTATTTTTATGTAATGGATTGCAATTGGTGCTTGCTGGTTGCACACTGATCATTTGCTGCACATCTATAAAGGATATTGTTGTGAGTGGGTATTACTTTTCTGCATTGAGTAGTAGTTGTGATCAGTTTTTTAAGGTGTAAAATCTGACATTGAAGAAAACAAGGCCAGAATTAGTGAAGTATTAGAGCTCCTCAAAACTCTCATATTGTATACTAATCATGATACATTAAAAGTCAGTAAAGTTTCTCTCACAAACATTCAGGTCTGTCTACAAAATGCACAAGAGAAAATTGATTTTTTGTAGCTCGAATCTTAGCTACAGCTAGAAGAATTAAAATGGAGGAGTCATTCTGAACCTATTTCTGTTCAAAACAATGAAGCAGACTCCCATAAACAGTAAGACAATATTGTTGAAGTTCATTCAGATCCAGTACCCAATAAAGTAGCAGTTGTACATGTAGATGCAGAAACTCAGTCTGCAATTCCTAAGCCCATCATCAAACCTTGGGAACAAATTATCCCCAACAAGCATAGAACTGGTCTTGGATATGACAAGGACTTGTCCTTTCATATTCTAGACTACGCCAAGCCCATTCAGTTTCAAAGTGTTGGATTCATTCATGACAGTTCACTTGCTCCTCATGATAGTTTACTTGCTCCTCCAGCTGTTCTAGATTCTACTTCTCTTCCACAACAACAACAACAACAACAACAACAACATATTGTGAAATGCCAACACTATGACCAGGTTTTTCATCTGAAAGATCACTATTTTGATCTTCATCCATGTAAGCACTATCATAAAACCACCCATTCTTCACACAGATGCTTCAGAATCAAACGTCCTGCAAGAACAAAGATTCATCTTGGATGGATCGCTTCTTGGCAATGGGCATCAACAACCAAGAAGATATTCCAAACACATGTCAGAACTTGTTCCAGAGTATTGAACAGTATTGTAGTTGAGTTTTCTCCATCATCTCACCTTGTATCTGACGCGGGGGGAAATGATGGTCATCTACAAGCTTCAAAGTCACATCAAGTGAGCTTGAGCCACAACCCGCCACACCAAATTCAAATTTGTAGCCAAAGACAAAGATGCCCATGAACATGCCCTCAGTTGGTAATCTGAGACACTTCCTCTAGTAGAAGACTTCAACTTCTTTCCAGTTTCGGAAGAATTCCAAGAACAAAATTGAGAACACTTCCTCTAGCAGAAGACTCTAGCTTCTTGCCAGTTTTGGAAGAGTTCCAGGAATTTCATTAAGCATTCCAGAGTTGTTAGCCATCCTTAAACCATCACAGGTTGAGACTTCCCTTTTCAGGTTGAAGTTATCCCTTTTATGCGGGGTGAGACCTCCCTTTATTGGTTGAAGGTTTCCCTCTTCAAATCAATAGGAGCACTTCCTCTAGCAGAAGACTTTAGCTTCTTGCCAGTTTTGGAAGAGTTCCGGGAATTGCACTAAGTGTTCCCGTGTTGGTTGTCATCCTTAAACCACCGCCCTTTATACCAACATTTCAGAGAGCACATTCAGCCTAGTGCTGCCATGTTTTTTTGCACATTTTGTATTACAGCTCTCTTCTTGGACTCATGCATAACCCTTCGGATTAAGGGGGGGAATGTTGGACACTTAATCCTTAATGGGTTAGTGTGGAAGCCGAATGGACAAAAGGAGTCCAAGAGACCTTGGGATGTGAAACCCAACGGTCACAATATGTACTATAAATGTAAATCATTTGTTAATAAAAATTGTATTCTCATGTTTTATCTTTCCTATTGTATCGCTGCCCATGTGTGTTTAACAATTTGGATGGTTGTGGGAGTAGTTGATTATGATTAAGGATTACCCGCATGCCAGAAATGATTTTTGTGGAGACCCAGAGCTTGTTTTCCCTGAAGGTGAGAAATGGAGCGATGCAGGTAAAAACAATGTCATTTTGGATATTTTTGGTTTTTTGGGTTTTGCAATTTATTTTTTTGTGTTTATGTATCAAAGACTAACTATCAGTTTTACATGCAGATGTTGGACATGAACAACTAGTAGGCATGGTGCCTCTTCATCGATGGGCACAACCACAACTTGTACATGTTAGAGCTCTAGAGAAGAAGAAGAGATTCCATCTTTATAGTTGTGAGTGGTAGAATTCCTTGTTTCCATAATTTTTCTTTCAACTTTTCTTGCCACCCTTAATTCCTTCTCCAATGAATCAGGTTCCCAAAGGCGAACCTCATGTTGGATGTTATCCTTTAAAGTCCCTATGAAGACATCAATCCTATGTTCCTCTGGAATATCGTTTACCCTTATAAACACATATTTCATTAAAATTGGAATTTTTTTAGTACAAGGACATTACTAGATTTGAGTTTTTTGGTTATTTTGAAACTCTAGATCCATTATTTACTTCCAAATTTAATAAAATATGTGTTTATATTCAATTTTTGGAAGTCCTCAATGTGCTCTACCATTGAACCCTTTTGTTTGAGATTTATCAATTGGATAAAGAAGGTGCTTCTCTTTGTATTGTCATAATGTGTTATCATTTCCTCCGTAAAAATTGACCAAGTGACAAGTGGTTTAGGAGAACAATGCCATTGATACCATACAAACTGATTGGGTTCTAAATATAATATGAAATGCATATCTTTTGTGTGTGTTGCACACTATGGAGGTCAAAATATTGCTCCATCTATAGTATCCATGTTACAGGATCCTTGCCATCAAACTTCCTCATATCGATCTTTGGAATATGGTGGGTCTTCAATCTAATGTTAGAGTCTATGAAATCATGATTACCATTTCTTTTGTACTCATCATGCTTTTCATCTAATATCTTTTCACCATTAGGAAGCATTTCTTGTAGCAACTTTGTCAAACCTTCCATGTCTGCTTTTAAACCATCCTTTAAACCTTCCATGTTTTCTTTTAATCCCTCCTTCAAATATTCCATGTTTTATTTTAAACCATTCTTGAAACCATCCATCTTAGATTCCATTTCATTTTTGGTTAGTCTTTGCGAGAGAAAAATTTGTTGCACTTGGTCTCATAATTTTGATATATCATGTTGCATTTCTTCCTCTTCTTCATGTGTCATAGAAGATATTTCTGGTTTCTTACTAGGTGTTACCATTTTTTTGTTTCAAGGAATTTTGAAATCAAACAAAGATATCTATGCTTCACTATTCCCTTTGAATCACTTCAATATGGTTTTTCAAACAAGAGTTATGCAAAATTTAAAAAATACCCATCTTTTTCTTGCTTTTTAGAGGCTAGATATTACAACTATTGTATCTTTGTAATTTTGAATCTCCAATATCTAATTTCGTCCTGTAGTATTCCTCTGAGTCTTATTTCCAACCCAATAAGTCATACCAAGATTGGATTCTTCAAGAAAGAGTTATGCCCAATCTCCCACAATGACCTTTTGATAGATTAGTTCCATAGAGCATACTTGTATGGCATGCCACATGTCACTGTTTGACCTTTGGCCCTCAAAATGATACCCAAAAGACTAAATTACATCCTCCTTCTATCAATTTTTACTAAATTCAAATCCGATGCTCATAGAGAAATTTATGACGATTTTCCCTAGGGCACCTGTTTGTGATGGAATTTTGGAGCCTGCAAAAACCCTAACTTCCTCAGATCATATCTTCGTAAATATAGCAAGATAGTATTTGAAATTTCTACACAAATTTCACCAATATTTAGGTTCCATGAGGTTGTAATTGCAGATGATGAAGATTCGTAGAAAAAAAGCTATAGCGAAAATTCCACGACGACCTATTCCAGGCAGCGAAACCCTAGAACCCAAAGCTTTGATACCAAATGTTATGTAACCAGATCAAAAAACAGATAGATCAATAACTTCAAAATTATCCTCTTCGAGAGGGAAACCTCCTTTACATCACATAAATGAACAATTCTTGAGTGATACAAATGATAATGCCTCCTTTCTATATATAGGAGTCTAAGGGGTCACAATATAATCAGAGCTTACATAACAATAATAATGTAAGGGCACAACAATAAAAATAGTGGGCTTCTATGAGGCACAATAATAATGATATGAGGACGAGATGGGCACAAAAATAATAATAAAAGGGTCACACTAACCATAACAATAAGGGGCTACACTAGTAGTATAGGGACCTAACAATTTGAGCCCCTATTTCCTTGCAGAAATTCTGAATAATTAGCCCCTAATTTTTAGGAATTTTCCTCCAATTGATTATGCAATTCCCAAGGTTTGATCATTTGACTACATGCAACACCTATGCACTCAAACTAGTTTACAACTGCTTGTTACACTACCTTGGAATCTCCACCATAGCTCAGAACGCGAATTCTATTCATGCACTAGTTATTTTAGGTTGATTGGTTAGTTAACTAGATGATCACTGAGTTAGAGTTTTGTCCCATTCCACAATTGACATTCCACTAGTTACTCCAAATATTAGAACTAGTTTAATTGAACATAACTGGATATTACTGAACTAGATTACTAAAATTTAGCAATCACACATGCTTAACTAAACTCCAAGCTCTCTAACTCAAATTTCCTGAGCTAACTGAGTGAAAAGAGCCATGTTACACAAGTTAATTTCCTCCAAGTTGTGTGTTGATGTGGAAATTTGAATTTTCTCAATTTGACCAAGGAAAAGTCAAATTGAGTCTTTCTTGCTACATTTCTAAACACACACTATCTATTACATCTCTTCAGTAGACAATTGATGCCAAGTAGCCTCATGTTCCATTTGCACTGACATTGATCATCAAATGCATTTATGCCATTGCATTATTGCAAATATACATAGTCCGCTCCACAATAATTTAAGAAAATATTTTGGGAAAAATCCCTTGCATTATCAAAGGAAAATCTTTTGGGAAAAATCCCTTACATTCTCCCATAAATCATCATTGGTGATTAAACAGGAGATATATCCAACCCATAGTAAAAATGACAAGTACAAACATATCAACTATACTTCTTCATTCATAGGAACCATGAATTTAGTTATCTACTCATCGTTCCATGGTGTCGATAATGCTTCATCCACAACAAAGGTAGCCCCATCAAGGATAATATAGACATAGTTTAACTATTCTTTGTATACTTCCCTTGCTCCTATGGTATCTAGTATGAGAGCATTCCCATGTGATCTATTAGTAATTCTATGCACCAATCTTTGCTTCACTTCCCTATGACATTGCGATCACCCTTGTTAGGTATATTCCACTCAGATGAAGATACATTTGAGGCCACAACAACACATAAATGTTCATGGGATTCCATGGATCATCGTTCTTTCTTCCTCCTACAAAAATATTTTTCACTATCCTTAGACAACGTGTATGCACTCGAAGTAAAGGATTTTATTCCTACAAACCACGTCAATTGGTTTAGAAACCCTATTCTAGAACCAGATGCTTTCAAAGAAGGAAAAGTGGAAAACATTTCACCTAGCATTAAGGTGGATATTTCAACTAAACTTAGCATGATCAATGAAATATCATTGGGGGCCACATGTTCTTCAGAAGAACTAGTTGCTTATAAATCCTTGTTCCAAGAATATTAGGATATATTTACTTTGTCATACTCTGAAATGTCAGGTATTAGTCCATCCATTGTTGAACAAAATATCGATGCATTGATGGATGCTTCTCTAGTAAGATAAAAATATCAACCTTTGCACCCATCCAATAACAAACTATTAAATAATAAATTGATAAATTGGATAGAGAAGGTTTCATCTATTCCATCACTTAAACATTTTGGGTTTCCAACACTGTAACCATCATGGAAAAAAGGAACATTACGAGTGTGTTCTAATTTTTGTGATCTAAATAAATGCTTCCATAAGGGTAATTATCCTATCCCTTTTATAGGATAGGATAATTACCCTTTATCCTGTGCAGGGCATCAAACTTTGTCCTTCATGTACAACTTCGCTAGTTATAATCAAATTTTGATTCACCACATAAACTAGTACAAAACAACATTTACCATCCCTTAGGGCACCATTGAATATAAGGTCATGTAGCTTGGCCTAAACAATTCTAGAGCCACCTTTGAGTGAGTTAGGAAATATATATTTCATGACTTGTCTCATTTAATATTATCCTATTTGGAGGATCTTATAGTCCACTCCAAAAAGTGTTATGACCACATAAATGACCCGCGAATAGTGTCTTAACACTACTAACAATCCAACATGCCCATGAACCATCCCAAGTGCATTTTTTATGTTAATGTAGGATGATTTATGGGATTCATATGTTGGGAAAAATACTAAGCGGGGGGGAGAGGGGGGTAAATCGGTAGTTTAAATTCAAACTTCAAAATTTTATATTCTGAAAAATATACGCTATTGTTATTAAGGCAACCTGTGTATGTACGCTACTTCAGATAAGGAAACTAGAGTATATCTAGTTTATTTATTTTTATGTATTCTATCATATGATTATCCTTAATTAGTGCATCAATAGATTAATTTCTTTTCAATATGCAATAAAGAACATAAGTAAATCACATTAAAAACACATCGAACACTAGGATTTTAGGTAGAAACCTAGTGTGGGAGAAAACAACTTTTGTTGTTGTCTTTTTCTTCTTTCTTATGATATAAAGAAAAATATTGCATTTGTACTTATGTAGACTATTGTCAGTATGCATGCGCCCATCTGTAGAAGGCTACAATCTTCTCTCATTCTCCAACACCCACTAGAAGGGAGTTACAAGCCACTAAACTTGTTACCAGCTCCTACCAGAAGGGAGATCCAACCCCCTTTTGAAGGTTGCAACCCTTAGCTCCTTGTGGACCACTTTTCAAAATATTTCAGACTAGATCCACTTATCAAATAACCATCATACTACCTATACGCCACCTTTCATCTGTAGAATTTTGTAGAATTTTTCCTACAAATCAGCTAGCTTTGATACCATGTAGAACGTTTTCTACAAATCAGCTAGCTCTCATACCATGTAGAAATTTCCCACCTGTAGATCAACCTGGTAATGCAATGTACTAAAGTAAAACACTTGATTTACTTCTACAAACAATTTAGCGGAATCTTAATCAACCATGAGCAACATCAATAAGAACACATATAACTGATAAGAAGGAATAAATCACACATAACACAGAAGAATTTACCTGGGGAAAGCACTTGCCTAAAACCCATCTTTGTATTATCATACAAGTGGAAATATAGTCTGGATTACACAAAGCCTTAGCTCAGAAGCTATCCATCTCTCAGTATAATCCCTCTGCTGCTCATGGATAGTCAAAGGCTTCTCACAAACCTTCTCCTTTGCCCTCCAAGCCTCCTATTTCCTTGTGCAGTTTCCTTGGGGTCCAGTGCTGCCACCTGTGTGAATTGGCCTCTTCACACACTCACTAACCCTTGATCTAACTGCACAAATTTGAAGGAGATAAATCCTCATCGTGGATGAGCTTCCTTTATATGAAAAATATTCATACAACTAATAGTACACTGTCCCTTCTCTGATATCAACTGGGTTTCTGACAGAACTGACATGCATCAGTTATCCATGAGTGAATACATAGTTATCTGAAAATAACAGTTGGCACATGCATGCAAGCATCAAGAAACTTTATCTCATTAATTTAAAAACTTGTTAAATTAATCTAATTGAACTTGACTAAGTTAAACTAAGTCAACTGATCCTCTCAATATAGAACTCATCCTTAATTCCTCAATCAGTGGAGAAAATCAAGGACGCATTCCCTAATTAGTGGAGAAATTATTGCATGTTCTCACAAAGACTTCATGTTTGGTTTTCTTTAACTAATTAACTCATGGAGAATTAATTAATTAATATTCAAATTGATGGTAAGACCAAATTCGAATTTTACTTCCTATTTTAGACTAGGGATTGTCTAAAAATAGGAATCCAACTTGAACTGCTAAAAATAGAACTTCTATTTTTAGCACTTCCATTTTTCATTCCCTATTGCCCAATCCAGCACTGATGTCCAAACTGCTATTTGTAGCAATGCTATTTTTAGAACTTCTATTTTTAGCAATTTCTTGTTGCCAATTTTCAACACTCCCTCTCAACAAGAAAGGCTTCCTCTCAAACCCGATCCTGTACCTCTGGAATGTTCTGCATGCAACACATCTACCAAGTGTGGTTGCTCCAGCAACTCTTGAAACAAAAAAGAACTCCCAACTGACCTCTTTGTTGGGCTAGAAACATACTCTGATGCTGAAGCTCTACCTACTACTAACAATTGCTCCCTCTCTGACCTCTACGCTATTGCAGTATCTCCATGCATCTCACACCATTGCACCGTTCTCTGTGCTACCCTGCACTATGCAACACACTTGTGCCTCTTGCATTATTGTAGCCTGCATGCTCTACGCTGTCCTGGGATTCCCTGCACTATAGCTCTCTCTATCACTCCATCCGCATCTGTCTCTGCCCAATCAATTAGTTCCTACTACTCCACATCAGGGCTCCCGTAGCAAGGTCTCATCCAAGAGGTTGGGTACCTCAAGGATCTTGCCCCTCCTCCTTGGGACGATCACTCCACATCACCCCACCTCCTACCTGGAGGTATGGCTGCATGTGATCCCTCTCCCCAACTAGATAGAAGTTCCCCCTACCGGAGGTCTCTGCATGAGTAGATGTCTCTACTCTATCTCCTCTTCCCCTGTTGTGGCTGCTACACAACCTCCTGAAGCTGCTGCACCAATCGTGGCTCCTTCACAATTGTCTGAGACTTCTTCTGGCGCTACATGTTGGAGGTAATATACTCTCCCTCTCAACCACCAAGTCTCTAACCTTTGCCTTTCTCCTCAAGGTTTTGCATGCATCTTGTACCTCAAGTGCATACAGGTTCTTGGCTAGCACACCAATCTATTTCCACTTTCCCGCCGTCATGAAATTTCCTAGAAAAAGAGCTGATTTTAAATCAGCGATATCTCCCTCATCCGAACTCCGATTCAGTCGATTGTTTTTTTGATTTTGGGTATTTTTCCACAGGGATACAAATCTGCTATTTATTTCTGAAAATTTTATATAGAAATTTTCAGATCTTCTTTGTAAACTCTTGGCCCAAAACTCAAAACTTTGAATTCTCCTCTTAGTATATTGTTCTTCCTTGATCACCTGTGCTCTAATACCATTTAAAATTTTGTAGAACTTTTCCTACAAATCAGCTAGCATTGATATCATGTAGAACATTTTCTACAAATCAGCTAGCTCTGATACCATGTAGAAATTTCCCACCTGTAGATCAACCTGGTAATGCAATGTACTAAAGCAAAACACTTGATCTACTTCTACAAACAATTTAGCGGAAGTTTAATCAACCATGAGCAACATCAATAAGAACACATATAACTAATAAGAAGGAATCAATCACACATAACACAGAAGAATTTACCCGGGGAAAGCACTTGCCTAAAACCCCATCTCTGTATTATCATACAAGTGGAAATATAGTCTAGATTACACAAAGCCTTAGCTCAGAAGCTATCCAGCTCTCAATACAATCCCTCTGCTACTCATAGATAGTCAAAGGCTTCTCACAAACCTTCTCCTTTGCCCTCCAAGCTTCCTATTTCCTTGTGCAGTTGGATCAGAGGTTAATGAGTGTGTGAAGAGGCCAATTGACACAGGTGGCAACACTAGACCCCAATGAAACTGATAGTACACTGTCCCTTCCCTGATCTCAATTGGGTCTCTGACAGAACTGACATGCATCAATTATCCATTAGTGAGTACATAGTTATATGAAAATAACAGTTGTCACATGAATGCAAGCATCAACAAACTGTATCTCATTAATTTAACAACTTGTTAAATTAATCTAACTGAACTTGACTAAGTTAAACTAAGTCAACTGATCCTCTCAATATAGAACTCATCCTTAATTCCTCAATCAGTGGAGCAAATCAAGGACACATTCCCTAATCGGTGGAGAAATTATTGCATGTTCTCACAAAGACTTCATGTTTGATTTTTCTTAACTAATTAACTCATGGAGAATTAATTAATTAATATTCAAACTGCTAGTAAGACCAAATTCAAATTTTACTTCCTATTTTAGACCAAGGACTGTCTAAAAATAGTGTTGAACAGGTAAATCCCCTCTACGGACATAGGCGATCCCACTAGCCCAACGTGGGTCTAGCAACAATCAATCAATGCTAACACGCAAGTTCCTAATTGCAAATCAAAGATCGATGATGAGGGCCTACCTGGATTCCAACGCTAATACTTGTAGAAGAATCGTTGCTCCCATTCCTTTGCTGTGGCTAGTCACAATCCCCACGATCCTCGTGAATGGACACCTGCACATGCAAAGAACGACACAAATACAAGCATAAAATTCAATAGATGCAATTATATATCAGTCAGAAAGGATATAACTCAATCATCATTATGAAGACAATAAGAGTGGAACCATAATGATAGTCGTCTATTAATGAATAAAAAGCAGAGAAAGATACAACCAAGGTTCTGACGTTGAACCTATTCTCTGGCTGGGCGAGCAGCTATGTATGCCTTGCAATAGACCTCCTCTCTCTCAGGATTCCGGTAGCATAACCTCCCTATGCTTGAAAATTCTTACTATCACTCTAGCATTACTCCAGCACTCACAAAAACTAGCTTTTCTAATGCATGAGGACAGACTTTTATAGATGGGGAAGGGAGGAAGGTTCAATGTACCAGGACACCCATTGTGGATTGGCATTATCTCTGAAAAGCTACTGAGGATAGGTGTCAAGGATAGATGATGACTCTTGACCTCTATCCGATGGATTTTTCCCTCAAAGGACTTCATGATCTGAGAGGAAAAAACATATGGGTGCGCGGTGGCCAAAAATCATTACCAAATTTAGTTGGCGCGAGTGTTGCTCTAGGACAGAGCGCCAATGGGCACGCCCCCTTTTAAGGATCTCAGTGATTGACGCGGATAAGACACTTTGTATCAGCGCCAATGGAAAAAGGGCACTTTTCAGGGATAATTTGCAGAAGGTGTCTTCAGGGAACATGAAGTACATACTCAGGGGAACATAATGCAAGTTTTTTTAGGCTATGTCACTGGTCACAGGTCCCGAAATGTATCCTCCAATGTACGAAAACAGGGGTAACAGGGACGGTGACCAACGGTGACAAATTACTGTGTAACAGATGCCCCCTAAAGCATGAGGCCCGAGAGAGAGAGGGGTGAAATGCTTTACAAGA